>OVBB01000018.1:80309-150594 GCA_900406415.1 Isatis lusitanica
GGAGCTGTGACCCAATATTATTGATTTTCTCTGTTGTGATTTTATTAGTTTTCTCATCTTGAATTATCCCTGTAGTAATAACGTTATTTTTTGGGATAAAAATAAATAGATCATCTTGAAACTAGTTAGCCTCCTATGATCGTCAACATCACTATTGAATTAGAACAAACTACATAAAGTATACATTGGATCCTAAAGAGTTACACAAAATGGATACTAACTTTATAGAAAAATCGTAATGGGTGAATCACGCAAATGGACCATCAGCTCATGGGTCATAGTAGACCCCACTCCATACAACACATTTAGCAGTAATACCATTGGTCTTGTTCTTCTACTTCAACCGTAGGCACCAAAGAATATTTCATTTCACTGTAAATCAAACCAATCTCGTCGTAGATCTCTTCCCATCTAGGATGAGCCTTATCTGCAATAAAAAACACGTGAAGCTCATCTTTGAGCTCAACCCAACTGCAACCAGGCTCCTTCTTAAGCTTAAAGCTTCTCATACTTCTCCTCAAATCCGAAACTTTTTCCCACATTCCTGCATCTGCGTATACATTCGACAAAAGAGTATAAGCTGAAGAGTCTTGTGGATCCAATCTCAATAGAGCTGCAGTTGCTTCTTCTGCGATCTCTACATTGTTTCTGTGTAACGCGCAGACTCCTAACAACGTTCTCCATATAACATCGTCTGCTTCGAATGGCATCTCTCGAATAAGCTTTAACGCTTTCTCCACCTTACCGGACTTTCCTAAGATATCCACCATGTTTGAGTAATGCGGTAGCTGAGGATCCAAGCCATATTCCTTGTTCATCATGTAGAAGTATTCGAGTCCTTTGTCGATTAGACCCATGTGAGCACAAGCTCGGAGTATTGATATGAAAGTCACATGATTCGGTTTGATGTTTTCGAGTATCATTCTCTCAAACAGTTTTATAGCTTCCTCTCCTTTCCCGTGATGTGCATACCCGCAAATCATGGCGTTCCAGGTCACGAAGTCTCTTTTCAGGGCCTTCTCAAACATCAATCTTGAATCATGGAGATCTCCACATTTTGAGTACATGTCAACGAGGGTGCTGCAGATATACACATCAGATTGCAATTCTTTCTTGATGACCTGAGCATGAATCTGTTTGCCTAACCCAGCGGAAGCTAGATTCGCGCAGGTATCAAGAACCGTTGCATAAGTAAACTTGTCAGGAGCTATGCCCATCTCCATCATCCGGGTAAAAAGCATCTGAGCATCTTCGCTCTGTTCCTTCGTTACATATCCGGAAATGATTGAATTCCATGAAACACACATTTCTTGCAGTCTCTTATTGTGCATCTTTCCAAGCTCTTCCATTGTTCCCGGAGCATTGTCTCGAAGGAACAACCGACTATGTATCTTCTCTGCCTCTTCTATCATTCCACACTTTGAGTACATATCGATCAAAGAGCATCCAACAGAGGAATTTGAAGTCATTCCTAACTTGACAACGCTGGAATGGATCTCCATACCGTAACCCAAAGAACCACCAGCACAAGCTTTTAACACGCTTCCAAAAGTAAACTCGTCAGGTTCGATACTAGAACGGAGCATCGAGACGAAAAGAGAAAGCGTCTCACATCCTTTTCCGTTCTGCTCATGTGCTGCAATAATCGCATTCCAAGACACAGCATCTCTTCTTCTCATCTCATCGAATACACGAAAGGCTTCAGCCAGAGCTTGGCATTTCCCATACATGTCAATAGCAGCATTTGCAACGCAAACATCTAGCGATAAGTTGCTTTTTATCGCCAAACCGTAAAGCTGAAGCCCCTCTGAAAGACCTTTCACCAAGGCACAAGCCCTGAACACTCCTGATAAACTTATTTCGTCGAAACCAAGACCCGATGACATGAGGCGGTGAAACACCAGCAGAGCTTTGAAACCATGTTCTTCCTGCGAATAACCAGTAATCATTGCGTTATAAGATTGTCGATTAAGATTTTCTGACTTGTCAAACAAAATTTGAGCATCTTGCATATTATCACACTTTGCATACATATCCAATGTCGCCGTTCTCACTATACCATCTGCTGCAAAATCTGACTTTAAGGCATGAGCATGTAACTGGCCACCTAATCTCAATTCGGATAAAGCAGCGCATGACCTCAAGACGCTAGCGTAAATTGACTGGCTCACTCCACCACCTACCTTCTGCATCTCCTTGAAAAACATCAAAGCAAGGGACAACAAGTTATTTTGAACACAACCCGCGATAATAGCACTCCAAGAGACGGAGTTCTTCTCTGGAATACCTTGAAACACTCTAAGCGACTCGTCAAATCTCTTGCATTTTGCATACATATCCAACAATGCACTTGCAGCAACCACATCAGCATCACAACCCACTCGAAGAATAATCGCATGGATCTGCATTCCTAAATTGTTTTCCTCTAGACAGGAACACGCTTTCAGGATGACGGCAAAAGTTCTACGGTCAAACTGAATACCTGATCTCCCCATGTCAACGAAAAACTCAATAGCTTTTAAACTCTCACCGTTTTGTAGAAACCCAGAAAGCATTGAGTTCCATGACACAACATCTCTCACAGGCATCATATTGAAGAAAGAAGTGGCTTTAACCATGTCGTTACTCTTCCCGTAGCCATTTATCATTGTGTTCCAGGAAACAACATCTCTCAGCGGCATTCTGTCGAACAACATAGAAGCAGACAGTAAATCTCTAGAGTTTGTGTACACCTGAAGCAAACAATTCAGCACGAACGTGGTCGGACGAAACCCAGACGATATCATATGAGCATGAGCTTGCTTGCCTAGCTCGACCGCTCCTTGCTTGGCACATTCCTTGTAAACAAACGAAAAGTTCGTCGTGCTAGTTGAGTTCACGTGTTTCACAAAATCCGTAAAATAACAGAAGATTGGAACTCTTCGGTATGGAAGCCTCTCTCTTAGACACCCATGCAACGAAAACACTGCCCTGGTCATATGCAAGAATCTAAGATTCTCCGTCATAACGAACTCAAATTTCAATTTCAGTTGTAACTAATCTTTGGCGGGATCGAAACGATTACAATTGATTCGGTTCGGTTTACTCGGATACTAATGAAAAGACCGATTGAAATTGAATTTCGATTAATAACTCAACAAATATAGGCTGCACGTGAAGTTAGAGCAATGAATTAGAAAGTCAATCAAACAACAAGTCGTTGTAGTATAGTGGTAAGTATTCCCGCCTGTCACGCGGGTGACCCGGGTTCGATCCCCGGCAACGGCGAATTTTTTTTCAAAACGTCATTAGTTTTTGTCTTATGTGGCAGAATCTTAATCCACCAGCAAATCCCCGCAGTTACACGTCATCATATTATACATCCTTTCTGTATATACGAGATGATGATACGATTTTCCCTCTGAAATTTTCATTTTTCATTTTCCTTTTGTTTATTATTTGTTACTTTTCTCTGAAACTCAGCAATGGCGTCGACGAAGCCCGGTCCCGCAATCAACCACGAAGAAGAAGAGGCGGAAGGCGGCGGTGCAGTCGTAGAAGGTTCGATTTTGATACCGGATGGTGAGGCTACGAGCTTGGTCGTCTGTTACTCTCCGTTCGACGACAGGGACATGGATTGCAATCCTTATTTCCCATTCGGAGGCCCGATTTCAGAATCAGGATCAGGTTCTTACTCGGATTCGGAGCCCGATCCGCACAGCTGTCCCATCGATTTCTTCGATGGCGAGTCTTCCGAGGTTGGCGCTGGTGAGTACCTGGAGTCAGAAGGGCTGACCGGAGATGATTTCAACATATGGGGCTTTTATGACCCCAAGGAGGAGATAGTTTTGGGGACTAGATGTGTGTCCGGATCCGGGTCGGATCAGCAGCCCGGTGACTCAGGCGAGCAAGGCCTTCGAGTGACCGGTATCGATTCAGATTCCGATTACGAAGATGGCGTGTTCGATTTCACCTCCGGGGATAGTGGGAATGGGGCAAACGAATCTGAGGGTGGTACGGGTCTTCCTCCTGTATGGGATTACGTCTTGGGTGAGGAAACCATGTTAGCTGATGGACAGTGGGAGGAGGTGCAGAACGCTATTAACTGGACGGTCAGGGCTTTTAGTAGATCCGAAGAAGAAGAAGAGGACGAATTGTCTTCGCCGTCGAGAAGGGATGATCAAGAAGAACATGAGCTGGACTGGCAGGTTCTGTTAACTGTAAACAATGTTGTTAATTATATCGAACAAGCTCAAGGAATCCCTGGTGATATCGATCCGAGTTATTACATGTATCTAGCTGGTTTGGATGAAAATCATACTGATGATGACGATGCGGTTCTTGGCCAAATGTTTGATAACGAGAGAGGAAATCCTCCAGCTGCCAAAAGGGTCATTGAGGATCTTCCACTTGTCCAACTTACAGTGGAACAAGTGAACAAAGAGGACATGCTTTGTGCGGTCTGCAAAGATGAAATGCTCCTAGAGGAGAAACTCAAGAGTCTTCCTTGTAGCCATTTCTATCATGGAGACTGTATTACGCCTTGGTTGGGGATAAGGAATACTTGCCCTGTTTGCCGCTATGAGCTTCCTACCGATGATATTGACTATGAAAGACGTAGGAGATCACAAAGGAGCGACAGCCGTCTTTTCCTTGCCGGGATACATTTAGTTAATTGAACTCTGAAGCATCTCTTCTCCATGTTAATAGCCACGGTGTACGAGGCAAGACCCTTGAACCGCTTTGTTTTATGGTAAGCACTTATCGTTAATGCGATAATGTTCATCTTGTATATATTCCTTCTTTTTCACAAATAAATCATGTTAAATCACAAAGTGTTTGTCAAGTTACATTATCTGTTTAGTTGTACCCATTGATGAGAATGTAGTCATGGGTTGAAGATGAATCGTCGTTCTTAATTATTATTCAGCTTTTTGCATCTTTAGTTATTGACGACTCTTATGATAGTTTGGATGATCTATTTATCTAGATAGAGCAAAACTACAGGTTACCTTTTGTAATGGCTTTGATGATCTACGGAATGTTACGTGTTCTTTCTGAGTCTCATTAAAGCTTACGATTGTATCGTTTACAGGAGTCCAAGAGTTTCTTACAGATTCCATGGTGTTTGTGAAAGTAAAATTCTATCTACATCTTGTAGTCTCACTGGTATGTTCCACTTATGTCTGATCTCATTATAGGTTTGTGTTCTGCCCGCTGATTTCGAAAGAACAAATCGGCAGAAACCTGTACATTAAAACCTGTATACCGTCGCTTCGCCTGTCACCCAGAGAAATGTTGAAAGCTTTTATGAGCTGTGCAGACAAAGATTTTGTTCAAGTCCTTGCCCATTCTTGGGAAACACTAAACAACATCATGTTTCTAACGGGGAACTGCGTGTCGTTTGATTTCAACATGGATCTATTCTTCATTTGGCCCAAACATGGCCCCTTTATAGTGAAGCCCATATATTAGTTCAAAGATTACAAGTTGGAGTGTTGGAACTTGGAAGAGAGTACAAGTGTGAGACTTATGTTTTTAAAAGTATTGAGGGTCTAAACTTAAATAACCAAAATAAAAGGTGTAAATACACAAGTTTAGCTTTGTCCAAATGATCGCACCGACGCGGAAATATTTTGGTCTTCACTCGTCGTCACAGTCATCAGCTGCATAAATAATCTTCTTTTTTTCCTTTCGTATTTATTTATTTGTTTGTTACCTCTGCACTAAATTAATTGCTTATTTAATGTGCTAATCGTCCATTATTATATTACGTGTTTTCTTCACTAAATGTTTGAGATCTATCCGTCACTCTCCTGAGGTTAAGAGTCAGTCATCTTCTTCCTCTCTCGGGCAAGCAAGAAGCTCACCGACGAATCGAATCGAAACATCCCGATCTGGAAAGAAACTGACTGGTGAAGGTGAAGTGTATCGGTAGAAATGGCGGTGGCCTTCCGTGGAGGCCGGGGCGGCGTCGGATCCGGCCAGTCTACCGGACTTCGGAGTTTCTTCTCGTACCGGATCTTCATCTCCGCCTTGTTCTCTTTTCTCTTCCTTGCCACCTTCTCCGTCGTCCTCAACTCCTCTCGTCATCAGCCTCATCAGGATCATGTACGCGTCTCAATCTCAGAGCTCCTTAAATTCTCTTGTTTATGCTTTGTTTTGTTTACAATTCGATCAAATTTAGAATGATTTCTTTTTTGAATCTGAGCTTCGATTTTGTTGATGCACATGTTAACCGGAATTCTGATTTTTTTTTTTTTGTTCTGTGGTTTTAGACGTTGCCGAATATGGGAAACGCATATATGCAGAGGACGTTTCTGGCTTTACAATCGGATCCATTGAAAACAAGGTTGGATCTGATACACAAGCAAGCTACTGATCATCTTACACTGGTGAATGCATATGCGGCTTACGCCAGGAAGCTGAAGCTTGATGCTTCCAAGCAACTAAAGCTGTTTGAGGATCTGGCTATTAACTTCTCGGATCTGCAGTCGAAACCTGGTTTGAAACCTGCTCTGTCTGAAAACGGCAATGCTCTTGAGGAGGATACGTTTAGGCAGCTTGAGAAAGAAGTGAAGGACAAGGTGAAGACAGCGAGGATGATGATTGTTGAGTCGAAAGAGAGTTATGACACACAGCTGAAAATCCAGAAGCTGAAAGACACAATCTTTGCTGTCCAGGAACAGCTGACAAAGGCAAAGAAAAACGGCGCTGTTGCAAGCTTGATTTCAGCCAAGTCGGTCCCGAAAAGTCTTCATTGTTTGGCCATGAGGCTTGTAGGAGAGAGGATCTCAAATCCTGACAAGTACAAGGATGCTCCACCTGCTCCAGCCGTGGAGGATCCAAGTCTTTACCACTATGCGATTTTCTCTGACAACGTGATTGCTGTGTCAGTTGTGGTGAGATCGGTTGTGATGAACGCCGAGGAGCCTTGGAAGCATGTCTTTCATGTGGTGACCGATCGAATGAATCTTGCAGCCATGAAGGTCTGGTTTAAGATGCGTCCTTTGGACCGTGGTGCCCATGTTGAGATAAAATCTGTGGAGGATTTCAAGTTCTTGAACTCTTCGTATGCACCAGTCTTGAGGCAGCTCGAGTCTGCCAAGTTGCAGAAGTTTTACTTCGAGAACCAGGCCGAGAACGCAACCAAAGATGCCCATAACCTCAAGTTCAAGAACCCAAAATATCTCTCCATGTTGAACCATCTCAGATTTTACTTACCGGAGATGTATCCGAAGCTGAATAAGATCTTGTTCTTGGACGACGATGTTGTGGTGCAGAAAGACGTGACTGGTTTATGGAAGATCAACTTGGATGGAAAGGTGAATGGAGCTGTTGAGACATGCTTTGGCTCGTTTCATCGATATGGTCAATACCTAAATTTCACTCATCCTCTGATCAAAGAGAGCTTTAACCCCAACGCTTGTGCTTGGGCCTTTGGAATGAATATATTTGATCTCAATGCTTGGAGGCGCGAGAAATGCACCGACCAATACCATTACTGGCAGAACTTGGTAAGTCCGTCGTGATCAGTGCTATAATGCATGATTCTTACTTAGTAACTTATGCATATCAAATAATCTCTTTTGTGTGCTTATCTTCTGTTTTATATCTGAGCAGAATGAAGAGAGAACTCTGTGGAAATTGGGCACTCTGCCTCCGGGACTGATCACATTCTATTCAAAGACGAAATCATTGGACAAATCATGGCATGTGCTTGGGTTAGGCTACAACCCGGGAGTGAGCATGGATGAGATAAAAAATGCAGCAGTCATCCATTACAATGGAAACATGAAACCATGGCTTGACATTGCTATGAACCAATACAAGTCTCTCTGGACTAAATACGTGGATAACGAAATGGAGTTTGTGCAGATGTGCAATTTTGGTCTCTAGAGAGAGAGAGGCACGGACAAAAAAAACAAACCCGAAGAGTGAAAAAATATCGATAAGAGGTAACCACGAATCGATATGTTTCAGTCTTTCAGGCATTCTTTAACTGATACGTTTATCTTTATATATAGGGCTACAAAGTATTTTGCTTGTTCTTTCTGTCATAGTTTTGTGCTTATTTTTGTTTTGTAACTCTTCACAGCAGAACATCTCCAAAACTACAATGTCTCTCTTTGTTGTCTCTTTCATACTTGTCTGCCTAAGATTAAGGAACTCATGTCATAAAGTTTAAAATTGTTCCACTTTTTAGAATGGCCCCATAATTATTCACTTATTGGGTACTGACTTGTGTATGAACTCAAACTTGAAGGATGAGAAATTTCAATGCATTTGTTTGGTGGTGGATGAGGAAAATATATATATATATTGGAGTGAACATTCTTTTGCAAGTGTTTCTTTTTGTAATGTCAAATTATTTATGTATATGGATCGGTACGAGAATATGATATCAAATTTTAGGAGAAGAGCAGGGTGAAAATAGCCCTCTTTCTGTCACGACTCATACTTTGAACTTCTTCTCTTGCTCTTTCTCTGTTTCTCTCTTATGTGTTCGGATGGATGATGTTCAAGACTATGAGACGGCACGGCCTCCTTATTTGGCCAATGCGAGACGTCTCTGTATTTTTTTTTTTCTTTGTATTTAGAACTTAAACTTTTCTTCTTGTTTTACTTTTTGATGCAAAATCGACAAACCCATGATAAAGTAAATAACAAAATGGTCATACCATGTCGCTTTTAACTATGAATCTAGTTTTTAAGATATTTACCAGATGTAAAAAACTAAACCAAACTTTGACTTGAGATGGAAACATTAAAAAGAAGTGGAAGTGTAATATTTCTGTAGAAATGATTAAACGTAATAAAGAAAATGATTACTTTATAACTAGTGGGAACTTGGTATGTAAGAAAAATGATGATCAAATTAAGAAAATATAACAAGGTATGAAAAGAATATGTATTTGATTTAGTTTTGTATATAAAATAGGATCCAAAGAGAGAAACATCTACAACCACCCACCTCTTCTCACCTAACGCAGAGTGGCCAAATTTTGACAAATACTTTTAACGATAATTATTTGTCTATTTGGTGCGAATCGGACCGTTCATTTGCTATAAATCTCTGATACAAAAACACACACCATTCCCTGAAAATTTTACCGATCTTTCTTGGAAAATCTCAAATCCATTTCGCGAGAAAGCAGGTTTGTGTCTCCGATCCCGCTCTCTCTCTATTATTTTTGTGCCGAACAGAATTTGATAGGAACTTTTCGGAGAAAAGTATTTTGTGTGTCCTGAATCTCTCGTGATCTAGGATTCTACTTGAAACTCTCATTGTAATATTTGGTTCGATCGATATGTGGGTGGGTGGGTTATGTAGTAATCAGTACTTCCATTTTTGGTGTATGCGACGATCGTAATATAGTTTTATTCTAGATCTGTAATAATCTTCTTCGTTGCATGTATCGATTATGTGAAATAGACTTTGATCCCTGGTTTTAAATTGATGGATGGGTTTATCATCGTCACTTGACACCAAGTTTGGCTTTTGACCTCATCGCTACTTAGCTCTTGTAGATATATGTATCTGTAGAACCGTGTGTCTTGTTTGTTTTGAGATTTGTGAGTTGTTTTCTCTTTTGTTAATTCAGCAGAAAGAAGAAGAAGAAGAAGAAGAAGAAGAAGAAGAAGACGAAGACAATGGCTGTTCAACCAACAAGAATAGGTCTAGCAGGACTGGCCGTGATGGGTCAGAACTTAGCTCTCAACATTGCGGAGAAAGGCTTCCCAATCTCTGTTTACAACAGAACAACTTCCAAAGTGGACGAGACCGTTGAGCGAGCCAAGAAGGAAGGTGATCTTCCGGTCTATGGCTTCCATGACCCCGAGTCTTTTGTCAAGTCGATTCAGAAGCCGCGTGTTATAATCATGCTTGTTAAGGCTGGTGCCCCCGTCGACCAGACCATCAAGACCCTCTCTGCTTATCTGGAAAAAGGTGATTGCATTGTCGACGGTGGTAACGAGTGGTATGAGAACACCGAGAGGAGAGAAAAAGCCGTCGCTGACAACGGTTTCCTCTACCTCGGAATGGGAGTCTCCGGTGGTGAAGAAGGTGCTCGCAACGGTCCATCTTTGATGCCTGGTGGCTCTTATGAAGCCTACAAGAATATCGAAGACATTCTCCTCAAGGTTGCTGCTCAGGTCAGGGACAGTGGTCCCTGCGTCACCTACATCGGGAAAGGTGGCTCTGGAAACTTTGTCAAAATGGTTCACAACGGGATCGAGTACGGTGACATGCAGCTGATTGCAGAAGCTTACGACGTCCTCAAATCCGTCGGTAAACTATCCAATGAGGAGCTTCACAGTGTCTTCACCGAGTGGAACAAAGGTGAGCTTGAGAGTTTCTTGATAGAGATCACAGCGGATATCTTCGGGATCAAGGACGATAAGGGAGATGGGCATCTGGTTGACAAGGTTTTGGACAAAACCGGCATGAAAGGTACCGGAAAATGGACGGTGCAGCAAGCCGCTGAGCTGTCTGTTCCTTCTCCCACCATCGAGTCCTCTCTTGACGCGAGGTTCCTCAGCGGGCTAAAAGATGAGCGTGTGCAAGCAGCCAAAGTCTTCAAGGAAGGCGGGTTTGGCGATGTATTAGCCGATCAAACCGTTGACAAGAAACAGCTAATCGATGAGGTGAGGAAGGCTCTTTACGCATCCAAAATCTGCAGCTACGCACAGGGCATGAACCTGATCCGTGCCAAGAGCATGGAAAAAGGCTGGGGCTTGAAGCTAGGTGAGCTGGCTAGAATCTGGAAAGGAGGGTGCATCATCAGAGCGATCTTCTTAGACAGGATCAAGCAAGCTTATGACAGGAACGCAGAACTGGCTAACCTCTTGGTGGACCCTGAGTTTGCAAAGGAGATAATCGAGAGGCAGTCAGCTTGGAGAAGAGTGGTCTGCTTAAGTATCAACTCGGGCATTAGCACGCCCGGTATGTCCGCGAGTCTGGCCTACTTTGATTCTTACCGGAGAGAGAGATTGCCGGCGAACCTTGTCCAAGCTCAGAGAGATTACTTTGGTGCGCATACATACGAAAGGACTGATATGGAAGGATCTTTCCACACCGAGTGGTTCAAGATCGCAAGACAATCCAAATCCAAGATGTGATGATGATGAAAGTCTCTCGCCCTCTCTCTCTATTCCGCATTCTTCTCCTTGAATAATAAATATTTTCACACCGAATGCTGTTTCCTCAATGTGTGAATTACTGTGGCCTATTTAATGATTTGTAGAACTTAAAAGTGTTTCCTACCTTTGGATATAAGGCGCACACTGCGTTTTGAGTTTTAGCGAGTTTTTTCGTTAAGTTACTTTTTGGTTAAATTGGATGTGTGAGATACTGTGTCGCCTATTTATCAAAACCAATCTATTTTCCCCACATAAAAAGCTCGGAATGCTCTTGTGTTCTTAGACAAAGGTGGCAAAATGGAGTCACTGAGAGAGCTTACGTGCACTTTGAGGATGAGTATTCATGAGGTAGTTATGTACAACTTAATGTTATTCTACAGACATAGTAGAATCTTATGAAGGGTTTCAAACAAAACAAGAAAGTGTGAAGTGGTAAGGTTTAATATGTCGTGTTTTACCATGGAAAAAGTGAGAAAGTATAGCCCCTTTATTCTAAAAGCTAAAAGATTGAAAGAATAAAGTATCTTTGTTTACTTGTATTTCGCATAGGCATCAACATCCTATGCTAGTAGCTGGTTTGTCCCTCTTGTGAAGTGACAAGTTGAAATTTCCGCCTTTTACGGCTCTACTCATGGTCATGCATATCTCTTTCTTGTGGTGCCAATTTAACTACGCACTCTTCCAGAAGATAATATTTCACATATCCCTAGTATTTCAACTATGTGTTGCTTAAAACTAGTGCAGGTATAGGACCATATCTGATTAACTCGTAATAGTTATACAAAACTAAGGATTCATGGTAACAACTAGTCGTAGAAATCCAAACTATAAAGTAATTTACAGAAATACAATCTATTGCCGGAAGAGGTTGGTCAGAAGGAAGGAACAATTCCATATCCGGTAGTATCGGACATTAGCGATGATGAGAAGAGTTGTTCTGCATCAGCTTCGGTTTCCATCCTCTTTGCGAAGCGGCCCTTGATGCGTGGTCTTATCTCTGCATATGCCTTTCTTGAAGCATACCTTATTGTCTTCTCAAACTTCCTCGTCTTCTTCTTCTCTCTGTATCTCAGGACCCTAGCCTCCCTGTCCGCTGGAGTTAGCTGCTGCACCATCTGTGTAGGTGGGCCAGATACTTGGTCTATCGTCTCTTTAGTCGTTATCGGGTGTTCCACTGTTGTGTCACTTGCTGTTGGCTCTGGCACAACACTGATGTCCGTTGATGAAAGGGATACCTAAATGAAAGAAACAAAAACATTTTCAATCTCCGAGGTAAGAGGACTAGAAAGAGAAGCACGTTATCTAAAAAGACTTACGTTACGGTTCAGGTCCTTTAAGGAACCATTGTAGTTGTAGTGAGCTTCTGTTGAGCAACCGTAGTTGAGACCCAAATGAAAGTTGTGTTGGGTTTGTTGCAGGTGACTTGTTGATTCTTCAAGTCGAAGTGGCACAACTCCATCTTCTCCCACAAAGCTCCTCTGGTATTGACTGTACTGATCTTCGAATTGGTTGTCCATGCTGGTGCCGTAATCAACAAGGTCGAGATACTCAACACCAAACAAGAACCCGTTGTTCTGATTATTGCTGTTTTTCCCTGGATTAAGCATCAACCACGAAGCCACCTCTCGGTCATCCTCATCCTCATCGTCCACGACCATGCCGTTGTTATCTGCATCGGTGGCCATGGAACTGCAAGAGTCTGCAGAAGTTGGCAGAATCGGAACACGTTGATGACGTCGAGCTAGTGGGTTTGCGGAATGGATCTCTGCATCACAAGCTGTGCAAAGAGAAGCAGCGTCTGCTTTACACAAAAACGCAGCCGGGGCAGACTCACATGAGTCGCAGACACGAACACGTTCGTGGCGGGAAGCAACACGATTGGCTGCGTGAACTCGGGCATCGCAGGTGGTGCACAAGTAGGCAGAGTCAGCTTCACAGTAGACAGTGCAGGCGGCTGATCGACATGTGTCACATGGTCGTGCCCAGGTACCACTCTCGTTGCTCTCTTCCTTCAACATGATAATCTGTTTCTTCTTTTCAGAGTTTTGATTGTAATTACAAAGGAGGGAAAGGCTAATGAGGGTGTTATAATCTGTTGGTGAGATGGGAAAGATATAGAATCTTGGAGGTGAACACGTGGCGCAGAGTTAGTGGTGGTTAAATGTAGTTGGATCATCATGTGGCTGTCTGAATTTCGAACAAGGATGTGCATTAATGAACAGAAAGTCTTTTCCTATATCCTTCGCAGAGGAGAACAAATCTACACCAAGTATATCTCTTCTCTTCCTTTGTAGCTTTCTTCTCCGTGGGTCCCACCCACCCATGAGCTGACGTGGATCATGCTTAAAGATTCTCAGAGAGCCACGAGACTGCGTCTAGTGTTATCGATTTGTAACGTTTTACTTGCAGCATAATTTAATAAGTGATCAAAGCTTAGACAAGATAAAATATTAAAAACCCGTTTTGGTAAAAAGCCCATTGGGCTGGAAAGGTTTTCTGTATTTGAGCACTCGTTTGAACTTCCCCCTCAGGTCTCGAATCTTCTCAGAGACGAGACGAAATGAATCCGCCATTGCTGAAGCTCGCGTTCGTCCAGGGACCAAGAGATGGCGAATCTCTGGAGTACAAGCCCGGATCCACCGTCAAGATTGGTCGAATCGTTCGTGGTAATGATATCGCCGTTAAAGACGCCGGAGTCTCCACCAAGCACCTACGTATCGTCTCCGATTCCGGCAAGTGGATAATCCACGACCTTGGATCTTCCAACGGCACCATACTGAACTCGGAAGCTCTCGACCCAGACATTCCCGTCGATCTACACCATGGAGACGTAATCAAGCTTGGTGAGTGTACTTCCATTGTAGTGAACCTGGAGACTGATGTTCAGGCGGAGGTGCATAAGCTTCCGCCGAGGCCGAGGAGGAATAACCGGCGCCTTGCTGCCGCGGATCCGGTTCATGTGGAGACGGTTGAGGAGAAACCAGCGCAAAAGGGTAGATCTGCGAAGCAAGAGGAGGAAGAACCGCAGAAGAGAAGTGAGGCTACGACAAGTAAAGCTCTCGCCGACAATGAAAAGGAACCGGAGGTGAAACGTAGGGTTGGTAGGCCCCGGAAGAAAGTAGCGGAGGAGGAAGAAGAAGTTGTTCCGGTGGAGAAAACGGGCAACTCTAGGGCTCGGGGAGGTAAGAAGAAGGCTGAGGATTTGGGTTTGAATTCAGTGAAACGGGAAATCGAGGATACCCCAAAGGGAAGCGAGGATACTGCTTTAGAGGAGAGGAAGAGACCTTCAAGGGCTACGAGGAGCAAGAAGAAAGACATTGATGGAGATTCTTTTCTCGACTTGGAAATGGTCCTCAAAAATGCTCGGAAAAGCCGTACGACGAAGAAAATGGAGTCAGAGCAGGTGGAGATTGGGCCAACTGGAGAGGCAGAGAACGGTGAACATAGTGAGGCTGGAGTGGAGACATCAGATGCTGGGTGTGATGAACAAAAGGCTGAGCAGGAGGAACCCAGGCGTGCACCCAAGATAGATTTGGAGAATATGACACTTGATGAATGGTTCGACTTCATGGATGCTCAGCTGCGAAGACAGATTTACGAAGAGACAGAGAAGCTAATAGCGCCCCTCAGAGAAAAAGCTCTGAGAGTTCACCTGCATATTGAAGAGCAGAAGAAGCTCAAGCAGCAGCAAGCAAAGGGCAAAGAGCGTGCGACTTAACTTGTGACATTCATTTGCTATTTTGACTACTTCTCAACTTCACTTGAGAATACTATGACGGGCCATCTATCACTTGTGCTAATCTTTGTTTGTGCTTAGGTACTTCCAGTTTCCTCTTCCTTGTTAGTATTATTATGTCACTGCAACTATTTGCTAGCCAGAAGAGTGTTGAATATGACTT
This sequence comes from Isatis lusitanica, assembly GCA_900406415.1. Lineage (NCBI taxonomy): Eukaryota > Viridiplantae > Streptophyta > Magnoliopsida > Brassicales > Brassicaceae > Isatis > Isatis lusitanica. The sequence continues at coordinate 95,330 of OVBB01000018.1, forward strand.
TCTGATACCCTTTTGAGTTTTAGCTTGTGACTTTTATTTGCTATTTTGCCTACTTCTCAACTTCACCTGAGAATACTATCACCCTCCTTTGTTTGCTAACATGTTGAAGCACCTGTATCTCACTTGGTGCTAAATCTAAGAGTGTTGAATATGGTTTTCTGATACTCTTTTGAGTCTTAGCTTGCTTCATTTGGAACTCACTCTTTTGGATCCATTTGTTTTTCTTGTCCAGAGTAAGAAGAAGTTGCAACGCTCTAGTCATATATATAGCTTGCTATTATTAACATGTGCGAATTTTTTACATAATCGATATATACATATTATATTTGATACAAAAAATAAACAAGTCCAAGAAGAAAAATACATTACAGAACAACAAACAACAAACAACAAAGATGTATATTGACAAGCTAATAACAAGAAACGGATGGAATATTGGTGGTTTCCCTGTTCAAAAAGGGCTAACCTTGCCCGCCAATTTCAGCAAAAACTCCGGCACAAGCCGTCTTCTCGGCGGCGCAACCGCATCTTTTCTCAAGGCCTCACTGTCATTGGCGTGTATCATAGAGACTATATGATCAAACAGCTCGTCTTTGCCACCCCTCAGAGGATCCTGCAATGCAAATTGTGATTACCCCCATTTCTTTGTTATTACACAACACCTGTGTTTGAACATACACTGAGCTATCTAGTATTTGCTTACCTGAAGAAATAGATCGGTATGAGTTTTACCCTCGTACACAATTAATTCGGTTTTAACTTCAACACCTCGAAGAGCTTCTTCAAAAGATTTGCTACAAAAGGAAAAAAAAAAACATTTTGTCTTTTTTTTTATAAGAAGAAGATGATAAGACTAACTAGCATATTGATTAGATTCGTAGACAGGTGATCTAACCTTGCCTCAGGTGGGATGGAATAATCTTCGGATCCATGAAAGAGCACAATATGAGGCAAAAGAGATGCGGCTTTTCTTACACTCGGCTCTTTCAATCTGACCCCAGGAGAGAATTGTTCAAGTGACTCTTCTCCTTCCATTATGCTGCAAAGTCGACCAACAAGTAATGTCAGGCAAGTAAGACATAACTGATCATATGGCGCCTGTTATGGAGAATTACCTTAGGAAAATGGAACGATACAGTCCACGGTTATGGCAGTGTTCGACCAAATTGAAGAGATTGTACCTGTTCCAAGTTTCGGAAATGGTGAACAGATTCGAGACCAAACCCATTCGAACAAAATGTAAAGCTTTTGGTGAAGCTAAGTCTAGGAATAATTACCCGCCAGATAAACCGAAATAAGCTTTAATCTGAGAAACACTCCATGAGATGCTCTCTCCTCTTGATTCTTTAATGGCTTGTTCGATGAGAGCACAAGAAGAGATATGAGCACCAGCTGATTGCCCCATCAAATAGATTCTACACAAACAACCAAACATGGTTCAATCAACAAAGCCCGTGAAAGATAGAGAATCCAAACTAAACCCCAAGTGACGAGTTGTCAACCTGTTAGGGTCGCCTCCGAATGCAGAGATGTTATTGCAGACGAATGAGATTCCTTGAGCGACATCTCTTACCATATCACTAATGGTTCCCTGAGGGAAGTTTCTGGACCAAAGATGTTTGGTTGATGAGTTGGATATACTTATATAATTTAATTTTTTTCAATAAAGTTGGATTAAAACGGGTAAGCAAATACTAGTTTAATTTGCGTACCTGTAATCTAGACATGCCACAATGATATCCCTTTCTGCTAGCTGCAGCCCTAAGAGAGAACCCCAAGCTTTGTACCTGAAGGACAGGCAAGCATGAAACTAGAAATTGGTCTTGTATGATATAATACCTAGAGCGAACCAAATGAGTAGAAAGTCTAAAACAAATGGACTTTAATGCTGCGTAGAGAGCCTCCATTTGACTGCTTACCCGATAATCCAAGCTCCACCAGTCACGAAAACAACAACCGGCTTAAGGCCATCATTTGTTGGTGGTATGTACAAATCCAGCCTGCCAATAACAATCGAGATTACACCAATCATATGAAAGTGAAGGGAGAAAGGTAAGATTGTTGGCTTGTTTCACAGGCTCATCACGAACCTATTCCTAGGTTGATCTCCATATACTATACTCCGTATAACTTGGGATGAGAAAAAATAATGATATGCAACTGCAGAGGAAGAAAAAAGCAAACACAAACAAGCTTTGTTTAATTAGTGTGCAAATTAACAAACAGCTTCGTATTAATAATCAACTCCAATAATCAGCAAAGAGGATCGATCACCTTGAAGAAATCCGGGCATAAGGAGCATTGCATAACAAGCAAGAGCAAGTAATCTTGTGATCCACCGGTAACCTACCCTGAATAAAACTTAAACAAAATAAATATACAAAACTCTTCTTACAGAACCCGAAAAATCAAAACCCTTCAAACATCACATGTCCCAGAAATAAATAAAACACTTTCACAAATTTGAAAATTTGCTTCCCTGGCGAACAAGTTACAACCATCAGAACAAATTAACGGATATCATGCGATGCGAGTAATGAAACTGGGATCGAAATCAGTACCCGAGATATCCAAGAAGGTTGAAGCTAAGTCGAGTAACCAAATACGTTTCGGCCGCCGCATGGCCTATGTCGCCACCGAACGACTGCTGCCGGCATATTCGAGGCGATCCCTCCGCCGAAGAATTCCCCGAAACTCTCCGACGAACCTTCTCTGGTGAAGACAACCTGTTGGACTCGTGAAGCAGCGCCATTTCGTCGGAGTCTACCTCCTTGAGCTCCGACGCCGTTGAAAACATTGGATGGCATCTGTCCGGAAGGCGAATCTCCCGAGGCGATTGCATGTCCGCCGTGAATTGGTCGGCAAAAGATTGGATCTCGAATTTGTGGCTTTCTCCTCGTTGCTTTTTACTTGTTTATATCGGTTCTCTGTTTTATTTTTTCAAACTTTTGAAATGAAAAAAGGCTATTTAATCATGTGCGCTCTCTCGTCACAGGGAGGAAAGAGACATACAATGCGCTGCAAAATCATTGCTTCCTAATGAGTAATTTAACTTTAGGATCTCTCTACTAATTATTGTGAGTTTGCTATTAACGGGACTTTTTGAATAGTAATGGAGCTCATCATATTGTGATACAATAATTGCGATTAGAAATAATGAATAGCGTTCGATCGCACGGTGACCGCTAACGTAAACGCTATTCGTAAACTCATTTGTGTTTTCATGTCTCAACACTAGTGACTTCGCATAACGCCACATGGCATTACCTTAGAACGTTATGGGTAAACTTAGCGGTGGCACGCTCACCAACCAAGAGAGAATCTAAATCAATGATCACATCTCTTCTTCCTATAATTGGATTTATTGAAATAATAATAATAGTTTATTACTTTTTCTCCTCTTCAAACACAAATATTGTAGATTCTCCTTTGCATGTGTAACAACTAGATACCAATCAATTATCATTACTATAAATATCATTTTTTATATTTTTGCAATATCTTTAAATTATTAAAACCATTAATTTAAAATATCTACAACCCAACACAATGAACCTGATTTTATCTAATCACTCACTCATGTTAATTATCAAAGTTTGTAAACCTTTACTCGGCAAAAGGGAATTGGTCACATATATCTAGATTAGTAACCAGAAGAAAGCCGAATTCTTTAGTAGCAACAATAACAATATTTCATAACCAGAAAAAACGTACCAAGAGAAGAATCTACTTTACGCTGAAAGATGAAAAATAAGAGAGCTGAAAGCTAAAATCCATTTTGCTTTTTAAGGGGTTTCAAAGTCACCTCTGCATTTTGTATAATTTATCACCTGAACCACCATCTCTGAACGGCAGTCACCGGAGTATTCAAGAAGGGAGCGTAACGTTGGATAATCGGATTCACCGTCCTCCCGATTCTGCTCCATGTGCTCTGATGGTATCCTGCTGTTACTGGTGCTTGATACATCAGCTTCAATAGCTGCCAACAAAAAACAAAGCTCGGGCTTATCCTTATTCATGGCAACAACTCTCAATATCCAACCAACAATCCAAGAACCACTTGACGGTTTCTCGAGACAGAAACACATAATTTTGGACAAAAGGATCATTTCTCATTACTGACCAAATGTCTTAGCCCATGCAAACACTTAGTTTCGAATACAAAGAGCCTCGGCAAAGGAAAAAAAAAAAGGCGTTTGATTAAAATCGGTGGTTGCTCCCATAATCATATGTTCAGTTGATCAAGTTTTAACGAAGAAGACTACTTGGAGATGTTGACCCAATAGAGAGAAATGATGTCTGGAACCAAAAGTAGCAAGAAAAACATTTCAATAGACGTACCTGCCAATACATGAACGTCTGTATAATGTTGCGTTGCCATCTGCAGTAAGTAAAATGACAGTGTAAATCACATGAGTGAAAACAAGTAGATCCAGTTCTAACCAGAGCACTCATAAGTCATCAGAATCAGTTATGAACACAAACTATTATCGCTTCTAAAAGGAAGAAACAGCGTACGAGAGTAGAGAGATAATGAGAAGGAAGCCAATGGCTATCTCAGCCTGCGATGAGAGGATGTTGAGTGTAGTAGTGTTAGACTCCACCCACACACAAGGGTCTTCCAAGTACTTTCTGATAACCATTATAAAACAGGACAAAGGGAAAGAGTTAAGCATGAGTAAGAATCCAGAAATGAAAACGAGTACTACAATCAAACCTGCTGGTCAGCTGGATGCAAAGTACCTGTATATGGTGGAGCGAGCGAAGTTACGCCTCAAGAACTTGGCCACTTGTTCAAGTGCTCGACACAAGATGGGAATCAAAGCAACTGCGCATAAATGATAAGGAGGCTCAGACTAATCATAAAAATGTATGTAATCTGGAGAAATTTAAGCAAAAAAAAAGAAACTTTAATCAACTCTTACACTTGAGACAGAGATGTGAAGTGACAAACGTAAGGCAGTAAATGAAATAGATGAAATCCTTTGCTCCCACAATTGATTGAAAATAAACTTGCAGCCCTTGCATATTCAATGCGCTTGGCCTCTGCAGATAACAAAAAACGGCTTCCAAAAGGAGATTCGACATGGTATGGTTCCTAGAGAGTATAAATGGGAGATAAGACCGCTTACCCCGTAAAGAGAGTACAAGGAATATAGAGATGAGCAGGCAGTTCCCATGAAAGACAGACGATAAGCCCTATTTGAGAGGTACTTTGGTACTAGAGGTAACACTGCCAGCACAGCTATAACGAAAACCTGCAGAAGATGAAATGGATTACAAGACTTGATACGGGAAAAATAGTTTGATGAAGTATGCTAAAAAAAGGCATTAGTTCTCACTAGTTCATATCTGAGTACACAAAACACATTAAGACATGAGAAAGACGACGACAATGCACCACAAAACATCTCCTTACTGTCTGAGTATAAAAGTAAACAGCAGAAAGCAACAGTAATCCCAACTCAGAACACTAACAAGAAGCATTAACAGATGCCGCAACAGGAAAACATAATTTTACCCAAGCATTAACAGAAAACTGAATCGTCTGCTGATCCCAGCGCACTGAACTTGGGTTTGCACCAGTAGTAGCAGATGGCCCAGTGGTTCGAGGGACCGATCCTGAGGCACAGAGTTTAGTCAGTTTTTGGTAGCAAGAAGAGAGCTCATCTCACGTGGAATAAATTGAAAAGTTAAGGATATTAGAAAAAGAAACTTCAGTTCACCTGAGTTCCGCGAACGAACTTGTTCAGTTGCATTCCCAGACGCAGTTGAAGAAGCAGATGGCCTGGCAGATTGCGAAGATGAAGACGAAGTCGACATAGGCTCCACAACAAGATCAGGATCCTACACAATGGCAGTATAAGCACCCAAACAATAAGTTGGAAATCTTCATAGGGAAAAGCAATGATGAATCATAGCAGGATCTTCATGTGATATACACAATCCCCAAGAAAATGGGATCGACACAGTTTTTAATTAAAAACCCTCCCATCCTCTCAATAACCTAATCGATATATGAGCCGAAGAACTAAGAGATGAGCAGAGCAACATGAAAACTCCCAATCGTGAAATCGACCAACTGCAACACACTTATTAGGTTACCTAAGTTCACACAAAATCCCCCCAAATCAGTAGCGCGTACAAGGATTAAACTCAAACTCGCAAGTGTGAAGAACAGAGAAGCAAAGTCAAAAGTGACAAAGTAAGAGGTGAGATAGTACGGACCTCGAAGCGTTGATAGAATTTGCGCTTGAAATGCTCGATGACCTCGGGACGAGAAGCCATGTGAGGAGGGATGAGAATATTGGACCAGTAATCCGCCCATCGAGGGTCCTTGTCGTAGTCGTATGCAGCCGCCGCAATCTTCTTCAGTCGCTGAGCATCTTCGCCGTTTTCCGCCATCGATGCGATCGTCCCAATCTATTTTTCGCCGGAGAGATTCGACCTTTCTGGGTTTTTCTTCGGTCCACTTTTCCTACTGTAGAGGAATCTTTCAAGACCGACGACGTTTTGAGGACTAGGGAGTTTGTAGACATTTTGAATAATAAAAATATTAAATCGTGTTAATATGGGTAACGTGTTTTTTTTTTTTTTTTTTTTTCATACATAAAATCGTGTTGATGTTGTTCAAAATCTTCAATATTATCGTTGTATGCGTAGCTTAGCTGGTTATAATTAGCTGTTTATACGTATTAACATTTATAAAACATCATCTTCATTTACCATCACAATATCATCCATACTCAATCCAACGAAACCCAAAATAGGAAAGAAGCAAAAAAAAAAAAATCGAATATGTCAGGCCTTCGGCTAAGAAACGCGAATATTCAGGCACCGGAGGTCGATGACCTTTCCGATCAGATGCCGTCGAAAACACAACCCGTGAGAAGACAGATATCAATGTCTCAACGAGCCATGTCAAACACGCTGACGTCAGCAGCAAATCTCTCAAACCTCCTCCCAACAGGAACCCTCCTGGCGTTTCAACTACTAACGCCCGTTTTTACGTCGAACGGCGTTTGTGACCATGCAACGCGTTTCCTAACCGCTATTCTCCTCTTCCTCTTAGCTGCGTCTTGCTTCGTCAGCTCCTTCACCGACAGCGTTAAAGCCGACGACGGAGCGATATACTTTGGTTTCGTCACGCTCAAAGGTATGTGGGTCGCTGATTACCCTGACCCGTCCGGGTTGGGTTTACCCGATTTAGCCAGATATCGGATGCGGGTCGTTGATTGGATCCATGCTACGTTGTCGGTTTTAGTGTTCGGGGCGGTTGCGTTGAGAGATAGGTATGTAACGGATTGCTTTTGTCCGTCGCCCGAGGAAGAGACGAAACATGTGTTAGACATTGTTCCGGTGGGTGTCGGCGTTATATGTAGCTTATTGTTTATGGTTTTTCCGACGAGACGTCATGGATTTGGATATCTAATTGCCGGAAATGTTGATCGTCGGTAAATATTATAGTGTTTTATTTACGTTTTAACACACAAATTAAAAGAAAACGGTAGCGTTGTCATGGTGGGGTTGACTTTTTTCGTTTGCTTTGTTGATCGGTTGTAAGGGTGAATTCATACGTTATTCTCTATTTATATTATGTAGCTTTTGAACAAGCAAATATAACAAATATATATTTTAGAACAACAGTCGAACCAATCATCAACTCTAACGATATAGACTTTATTAACCAAACTTAGATTCTATTAACTTGATCTCACTTTTAATCCCCAAAAAAAAAAAAAATCTCACTAAATCCCTATTTTCAACATCTCGAGTAAAAAATCATTCCATGAATCAATCGGACCTGGTAAACACCAATGTACACAATCATTATACAAAATAACTTTATCTTCCGGTTTATGTCCATATCTGCTCGGATGGCCATCTGGTCTTAACAACATTACTTGTGATACATCTAGTAACCTCAAATTTAATCCATTGTTTTTGTTTTTGTCTCTTTTTGCAATGCGAAACTCGTCCAGTTGAATGTTGTGTGTCTCTAGGTTCATGCCTTCCAACTCTGTCTCATTGCTCCTAAAACAAAAAGAAACACAAATAGATGTTTATGTCAAGAAGAGAACATTTGTACCAAACCAAACTAAAATGATTTCTGAAGCAGACCAAAATGCCTGCAAATTTGATGCAAGCAATAACAAGGGGTTGAACAATACCTAAAAGGTCGCGTTCTCAGGCAATTTCCACCTTTATCCCATTCTCCATCCTCAAAATGTGAAGGTGCAAATGTCCCTAGAAACACCTCTCCTCTAAAATTCTCTAATCCGATTATAGTCTTGAATGTTGTTCTTAACGCTCTTCTGTAGGCAAAATGTGCCCCGACGTTTCTGACTCCGGCAATGTAACAATACAAGCATCCTATCATTTTTTGTTTGTCATAAAGGAAGAGTGGTCGGAAAAACCATTGCCCGGAGGAAATGATGATGTAATCGAACTCGGAGATATGCGAAGCCCAAGAAGGGTCCGGTTCGTCGAGGTAGAGATTGTAGAATGAGTTAGGACCTGCTGGACCGGTTTCCTCGGACCGAACCAAATGAGTTGTCCAAAATGTGGCAATTTTGAAGTCATACGTTTTGTATTTCCATCTTTGGAAGTTAAAGTCTCGTTGTCGTGAGTCATCCTCGGGATCTTCCACCTGAAAGTAGTATTTCAGTTAAGGTTATTTAATAATTTGGTGGGATCAAATAGTTTATTCATGCATGTTCGAAGCACTAGGAAATCTCGAAACAGAATAGAGTAAGAAAACATGAATTGTTATACTTACTTTAAAAGTCATAAATTATACTAAAACAAAGCACGAGATTTGCAGTAGTACCTGAGAGAGTAAGCAGATCAAAGACTGGACGTGGTTTCTGCTAACGGAGTCACCAACAAACGCCATGCTTTTTCCTCTAACCATCTCGAGAAACTCGTAAGGATCAAACAAAGGGAGATCACACTCTTTCGGTTTCCATCTCCATTTCATGAAACCTAAATCAGGTCTCCCATATTTCATGCAGTTTTGGTGTTCATGTATCGCCCAGCATGTCGTGTTTGTGTAGTACGGAGCTTCAGGGTTCGGGACCCACTCACCGGAGAATAGATCGCACCTCTTCTGTTTTCTCCTTTTCCGGCGATGCTCTTTTTTATGGAATTCTTGGTGATCAACATTAGATGATGAGCTGGAACGATTAATGTTTTGCAAAGGTGATGATGGCTTGAGACCATGATATGTGTCGTCATAATCGTTATCATACAATGATGGTTGTGATGATAATGTCTTCTTCTCATGATCCGATGATGATAAGGATGATGCTAGTAGTGGCGATGATGAACTAGATGAACGGTTATACGTAGAAAGCGATGAAAAACTCATTTCTGATGATGAAGCTGATAAATGTTTGTATACTGATGAGGATGAATAATAGAGAAGATAAAGGATTGGAGCTATTGTAAGTAGAATAAGAGGAAAAACCACTTGTCCTGTTCGTAACTTTGTCAAGGGAAGTTCCATCTTGTTACTCCCCAAATAACCATACTAAAAACTATTACGAATTAGTATCTATTTTAGTCTCAGGGGATGAGAGAGATGCAAGGAAGATTTTGGATTATTGGTTTAGCATGAAACAAGGTTAACTAATAGTAGGTATTTACTAAAATAACAGCCATATATATTCAATGTTTACATCTTTTTTCCTATTTACAATATTGTGAGTTTACTGCTATTGTACACGAGTTCATGTACACATCTATCTAATATCTTTCACGAGTTCATATAATAATGGTTAAACTCATAAGCTCTTATGTAACCGGTCTACTTGAACTACTTGTGGTAAAAGTACTAGGAATTTGATTTGTTTATCTTAAGAAAAGAAGGAATTAAATTAAACCAATTGACTTACAAGACGCTTTGTTAACACAAAAGAAACGATACATCTCCAAAAATTTCAGATACAAAAAAACTTCGCATCAGTGGATTTGCTCTCGGGCCGGTTTGTCATGGCTGCGTTTAGCTGAGAGTTTGATAACCTAACGGTCCTCGTAGACCGTCTTGATCAGGTCCGTTCCTCCCAGCCAGAGATGGCATCCATGGGAACAGCTTGGTGAGCTCATTTCCTAAAGTCCTTGGCCTCACTTCCCTATCATTGATCCCAAATTTGGCCCTCTCTATGGCTTCCATTATATCTTCCCGCGCCACCGCTTCTCCGCCTGAAAACAATAATGAATGCGCAAATGCGGGTTCAACCAAAAACCCCAGGAAGCAACCAGATTCGGATATCTACTTAAAATTTACAAAGTGCTCATGCGGGATAAACCAGAAACCGCAGACATTTTAGTCTGATAAGCAACAGACTTTGCATATTATATTGAGTTTTGATAAACAAGAGGTCACTTAAAGACTGACCTCTACGAGCAGCGAGCAATGCAGCTTCATTGACGATATTGGCGAGATCAGCACCTACGAACCCGGGAGTGAGAGAAGCAACCAGATCACATATGAGAAATGCATCTTCTTCTAGAGGGACGTCTCTCAGATGTACGGCCAAGATTTTCCGACGGCCTTCTTGGTCTGGTTCTGCAACCACAACTTTTCTTGAGAATCTTCCAGGCCGACAAAGAGCCGGGTCTAATGCTTCTGGTCGATTAGTTGCTGCAATTACAATGACTTTCGTGTCTGACTCGAACCCATCCATCTCAGTAAGCAACTACAAAGGACGAAAAGCATGTTAGCAACGGCAAATACCTGGTCAAAAGGTTTCTAAAAGGTCGATCCTTTACCTGGTTTAGGGTCTGGTCACGTTCATCATTGAAACTTCTACCGCGTTTTCCTCCAACCGCATCGAGCTCGTCGATGAATATAATGGAAGGTGAGTTTTTCCTGGCCGCATTGAAAAGATCTCTGATTCGCGCTGCGCCTCTTCCAACAAACAATTCAACAAACTCGCTAGCGGATACAGAGAAGAACGGAACTCCCGCCTCTCCAGCTACAGCTCGTGCCAACAAGGTTTTACCGGTCCCTGGTGGGCCGACTAAAAGCACCCCTCTAGGTAATCTTGCTCCTAGCTTTTTGTAGTTTATACTTCCTTGAAGACATGACACTATCTACAAAGAAAAGGCACCAGGAAACATCGAAGTTGGAAATCAAAAACTAAAGTTTAGGAAACGTCGCATTTACGGAATCTTAGTACCTCCACGAGCTCGTCTTTAGCAGAATCAACACCCTCGACGTCATCGAATCCAACTGTGGGGTTTTTAGACCGTCGTTTTTTCGCAGGGCTGTTAGATGCTGAGAGTTGCCGATAGAGAAGCCACATAAGAGGAGTTAAAGGAATCCATAGAGAGATGATTGTTATCAGAGTGGCTCTCATTGACATCAATGCAGATTGAGGAGCTGAACTATAAGTAATCCCTTTCTCCCTCATCAAACTAAGAAGAAACTTCTCGTCATGATCCACTTTTCTCGTCACATACTTCCACACAGGAGGCAAAGCTCGAACCTTTCGCGGAGCAATAACGTCTTTCGTAACAGCTTCAGTGACTTGGATCGCGGGTTCGTCTAAAGTCTCAGACTTGTGAACAAGCTCAACATTCTCATCAATAGTGTTGTAATAGATTCGACGAGAACCTTCTTCGAGCAAAACCTTTGAAACAGAACCACCACGAAGATTCGTTACGAAATCTGAGTAAGGAACAATGGATGGAGACGGAACAGCGGTTAACCTCAAGAACAAATAACAGAGTCCAAAGATAACAGCCACGCCGGTAGATAAGATCACTCTTTTGATATTCTTTCTCAAAAACAGCCGGAAATCTTCCACTGATGCTCTGAGATCGAACCTCCCAAGTCTCATGCTAAGTAACCGTAATCTAGGTCGAAGCCTAAGAGAAAATCTTCTTCTCGTTCCTTTGCTTGTACCATTCTCACCAATACGAGTCTCCCTATCTCCGTAATCACCACTCACCAGCCGCTTAACCTCGCTATTACAAGAAAATCCATTTCCATGAACTCTAAACACTGATCTAGTTTCCCCAATTTCCAAAAACCCACCAAGTCTCCTGCAACTAAACGACTGATTCTTCGTTCGAGCGACACAAACATTAAGCTCCCTAATCCTCGAGGACACTTTTCTACACGGAGAACTACCTCCTTTGAGATGAAACCGATCACTACAGAGAACGTTGAAAGTAGCCATCGATTCTCTTTCCTGGAAACTGAATCATGCGTTGTTCATCATAACTGGGCAGAAAAAGCGAAACAAACCACCACGAACAAGAGAAGACGAATTGACAAGATTGAATTGGATTATGGAATTTGAAAAGTTTTCTTCTTGAATCAGATGAATGTTCAATCAAAAGGATAAGAGCTCGCAAAAAGCTCCAAACAATTTTTTTTTCTACGCAGCAATTTCTCTAATTTTTGTGTGTGCGTGTCAACTTGCACCAGATATTAATTAATCGAATAAAAATAAATAAAGAGGATCAAATAAGATTCTTAACGGCGTCGTTTCGTGCGGGTTGCACTTTGGCTCACATTTTCATTGGGAAAGAAAGAAAAAAAGTTCCAAGCGGATGAAAAATTCAACGAATACGCGTATGATGTGATCTCCAACGTTGTATCTCTTCCATTTTCGTTATCTTCTTCAAATCCGTCTCCAAATTTCAGTTGATGGTTCGTCTTTTTCCATCGGAAACATCGATGATTTGGGTACAAATCTTTTGATCCGACCAAACGTTGGTGAGTGTTAATTTCCCCGCAATTGTGTTCCTCTTTCATTTGTGGATAGTCTTCGTATAGTAGTAAGAACTGATGTCCATGGGTATCACTTCCCTTGTACATCACATCGTGGATTTTCAAAGTTCCCGGATTTAGGATTCTATTTGTTTTTCTCATGTTCTTTGGAATGCGAATCTTAAGGAATGTCTTTGGGTTTTGGAGTCTTATATTCTGTTAATGAGTACCTCTTGTGGAATGTTTTCACGGATTTTGGTTTTTATCCAGCTCGATCACAATCTTGTGAAGAAGGAGACTGAAAGTTGTCTAAAACCATTGCTATGAGTCTCTTCAGGTTAGTAGAATGAGTAGAAAACGAACAGAAAATGACAGTGAATCAGGAGCAGTCACTCCTCATGTGCCGTTGGATAGATTCGGGTTCCTGAAGCAAGAACATGGCAATTCGCCAGAGCGTTTCAGCAAGGCTAGATCAACATCATCTACTGACCATGACAGGTAGGTCCTGAGGAGATTGAGGAGAGTTTTTCAGAGAGAGAGAGAGAGATAATAATGATAGCGTGTTTGTTTTTGTTGTTGGTTATAGAGAGGAGAGAAAGGTGAGGAAATGGAGGAAGATGATTGGGGTTGGAGGTAGTGACTGGAAGCATTATGTTAGAAGAAAACCTAATGTTGTCAAAAGGCGTATACGAAAAGGGATCCCGGATTGTTTAAGAGGTCTTGTTTGGCAGTTAATCTCAGGAAGCCGGGACCTTTTGCTTATGAATCCTGGTGTTTATGAGGTTAGATAATCTCTCGGTTTCGTATCGCTCCCTTGTTTTCTCTTATGAGTCATTTATTCTGACAAACCTAACATGTTCTCTGTGCAGCAATTGGTGATTTATGAGACTTCGGCCTCAGAACTTGATATCATTCGCGACATATCCCGTACTTTCCCATCCCATGTTTTCTTTCAGAAGAGACATGGACCTGGACAAAGATCGCTATACAATGTCCTTAAGGCCTACTCAGTTTATGACAGAGATGTTGGATATGTTCAGGTCCGCCCTCCGAGATATATCACTTGTTTCTTATTTTCTTATAATGTGGTACTAAGATTCATGGTTCTGATAACTTCAGGGGATGGGTTTTATAGCTGGCCTGCTGCTTCTTTATATGAGCGAAGAAGATGCGTTCTGGTTATTAGTTGCATTACTTAAAGGAGCTGTTCATGCTCCAATGGAAGGATTGTATCATGTAAGTCTCTTGATAGTTGAGAAGGAAAAGAAACTTATTTATGCGTGAAGTAGAGTTCTGTGGGTCTATGCTTATAACGATTCTGGTGAGAGTTTATGTCTAATATGAAAGGCTATTCTATTGATCTTACTTTTGTTCCTGTCGTGATTGTGGAAATAGTTGATGTCTGTGACGCAAAGTGTCAACAAATTCATCTATGCTTAGATTAACAGAAAACCTTACATAGGTTAGAATATATGGTACTTGATAATCTAAGAGCCGTTGCTTGTGGTGTAATGTAGGCAGGGCTTCCTCTCGTACAGCAATACCTGTTTCAGTTAGAAAGCTTGGTAAGAGAGCAAATTCCAAAGCTCGGAGAACATTTTACCCAAGAAATGATCAATCCGAGTATGTATGCAAGTCAATGGTTCATCACCGTCTTCTCTTATTCATTTCCTTTCCCTTTGGCTCTACGGATATGGGATGTATTTCTCGCTGAGGTAAAACTAATCCACATCTTCAAAAATCTCTTTCAACATTTTGCTGTAATCAAAGTCTTATTCTTATATTTACTTTGGTCGTTGTTGCTTTAGGGAGTTAAAATCGTGTTCAAAGTCGGCTTAGCATTGTTGAAGTATTGCCAAGATGAGCTGGTGAGTGAAGTTTTTCTAAGGAGCTGCAAGTTAATTTCGCAAAACCGAGCTTTCTCTTATTTGTATCCTATATTAACTCTACAGGTAAAATTACCGTTTGAAAAACTCATACATGCTCTGAAAGTTTTCCCTGAAGATGCAATGGATCCGGATACCTTGCTTCCATTGGCCTACTCCATTAAGGTTCTCCTTCTCTTTCCAAAAATGAAAATTCTCTCTTTTAACTCCGGAGCTTTTTCAACACACAGTGACGAATCAGATTCGCAATATTGACATGATTAACTTGATGGATAATTTTATCTTACGTCTATTGAACAGTGGATGCATTGATGTTGTTAATTCTGTTTGGTAAATCTCTGAGCTTTGTTCATCCCAGGTATCAAAGCGTTTGGAAGAACTGAAAGTGGATAATGAGAAGACTATTGCCAAACCGGTTCAACCGTAAGAAAACCGGTTTGGTAATAACCTGTACCATACGCTTGGATTTGAATTCTTTGCTCATCCTTATCTTTTCTTGGTGGAATATATTCCTTCTTTCATCATATTTGTCAAGTTGGGTGGGGATTTCTTATCAGAAACGCTCTGATTCTTTTCAGCAATTTCTGGGTAAAGAAGGTATATGATCCAGCTAGGTGTAGATAATAGTGACTTGTGTTTGTAGAAAAAAATCTCATTATGAATGTGAAAGGTAAATCATTATAAAAAAAACCTTTAATTATGTTGACTAGAATAATCACTTATTTATGTTGATTGGATTTACTTTTTGCCTAGAATAATAACTTATAGAAAGTTCATCAAATGTTGATTGGATTTACTTTTTACACAATTTATTTATGTTGACAAATGGGGTCATGAGTCATGAGTGAGTCACGGGAGGGGTCGTTTTGTCATTTAGCGGAACAGTTGAGACATGAGAGAGAGAGCGCCTTTGAGAAAGAAAAAATAGAACTTGATTCTCTGGACCCACGTTACGTGACAGCTCACCTCGAGTTATCCGCCCAAATGGTACACGTATCTTTACAAGTGTCGCTAATTGATTGGTTCACACTTTTTTTTTTTTTGTTTCCGTGTCTGCCAATCTAGTAATGTTGTTATGCTCGGCCGAAGATAATGTCAAAAGTATGTTCAAAACAGTGTTAGAATTAAATAATTTTCCTAGTGGCAATAGGAAAAACAAATTCTTAATATTTAAGTTTTCCGTTTTTTTTCAGATTTGTTGCTTTATTCTTTTTATGTGGCCAGGAATCGTGATTCACGCACCTACCGTTTCCACAAATAAAGAAAGGGTTTAGAGGTAATTTTGGTAAAACCTTGGAAACGGCAAATTGTTGAAAATCAACGGCTGAGGAGAGAGCTTGACGAATCTGTAACGCGAAAACCTGTCTTAAGGTTTAAGGGTAAACACGTAAATTTCCTTGGGGCATAACTTTAGGGCAGGCTGGCTTATATAAAGGACTCTTTCCACCTTTCTTTTCTCTTCACGAACGCTTCTCATTGCCTCATCATTACCAAATCATCATCAGCGTTCTCTCAAATTAGGGTTTTCCTTATCTCTTCGAAATTGTTCTGGGAGTTTTATCTCTTGCGGCTTCCTGAATCATCTGGATCTAGTGAGCTCTTTTTCTTTTCTTTGTAAATCTATTTTTTCCCCTCAATCTCTCTTTTGTAGATCTGATCGATTGTTTTCTTAACGAAGAATTCTCTGTTGTTTCGTCTTTCAGGTTTGAGGGTTTCGTTGGATATCTGGAAAAAGGGGTTGGATTCATAATTCGTGGTCTAGATTTAAATTCATATATCGTAAGTACCTCCAACGTCTGACCTATGCTTTCGATTGATCGATACAGATAATTATTGGTTTTGTATTAGAGACTCATAATTCTGATCGAGAATTACGATTGATTGATTTTATATCTGGATCGAACGACTTCGTTTCATAGATAACAAATTCGTCTTAGGTTTATGTTTTAATGATTAGTCTTAGGTTCATCGTAGCTCAAGATCTAATGAATCATGTACCATATGATTAGCTGATATACGCTTAATACTTGCTAGGATGAGTTAGTGTTTATTCGAGATCTTTCTATTAAATTGAGTCTCTGTTACCTAACCATATATCGTTTGTTCTTGTAATTACAGAAAGCGTGAATGAGATTATGATGGAGTCGAAAGGTGGTAAAAAGAAGTCTAGCAGTAGTAGTTCCTTATTTTACGAAGCCCCCCTCGGTTACAGCATTGAAGACGTTCGTCCAAACGGTGGAATCAAGAAATTCAAATCTTCTGTCTACTCCAACGTATGTTTCCTCCTTTATCCTGATGGTTTTGATTCTGTTTAAAATCTCGACACTTTTGAATATCAAAGTTTCTTAACAATGGTTTTTCTTTCCCTTGCAGTGCGCTAAGAGGCCATCCTGAGTTGTAGCGTGCACCGAGTCTTCTAATATAGTTATAGCTTTCTTTAATTTCCAGTTTATAATTTACTTTCTACAAAGCTCCGTTTCTGCTGGTTCCCGAATCCAATCGTTCTCTCCTCCTACAACAAGTCCTGTCGCTCACACAACTAGGCGAAATGGCCTTATCCGCAATCGGTTTCGAAGGTTACGAGAAGCGGCTCGAGGTCTCCTTCTTTGAGCCAAGCATCTTTCAAGACTCCAAGGGCTTAGGTCTGCGTGCTCTGACCAGGTCCCAGTTGGACGAAATACTCACTCCTGCTGCATGCGAGATCGTTTCTTCTCTCTCCAACGATCACTTGGACTCTTACGTCCTCTCTGAGTCCAGCTTCTTTGTCTACCCCTACAAAGTCATCATCAAGACTTGTGGTACCACCAAGCTCCTCCTCTCCATCCCTCCGCTTCTTAAGCTGGCCGGTGACCTCTCTCTGAGTGTCAAGTCTGTCAAGTACACTCGTGGCTCCTTCCTCTGCCCCGGCGGCCAGCCTTTTCCTCACCGGAGCTTCTCTGAAGAAGTCTCTGTTCTTGATGGTCACTTTGCTAAGCTGGGCTTGAACAGCGTAGCCTACTTGATGGGAAATGATGATGAGACTAAGCAATGGCACGTCTATGCTGCCTCCGCCCAATCCCCAAGCAACTGCAACAACAATGTCTACACGCTCGAGATGTGCATGACTGGTCTAGACAGGGACAAAGCCTCAGTCTTCTACAAGAATGAAACTGGCGTGACCGGATCAATGACTGACAACTCTGGAATCAGAAAGATCCTCCCCAAGTCCCAGATCTGCGACTTTGAATTCGAGCCGTGTGGCTACTCTATGAACTCGATTGAAGGAGATGCAATCTCCACTATCCATGTGACCCCTGAGGATGGGTTTAGCTACGCTAGCTTCGAAGCTGTGGGGTACGACTTCAACACTATGGACCTGAGCCAGCTGGTGACAAGGGTTCTGTCTTGCTTTGAGCCAAAGCATTTCTCTGTAGCCGTGCACTCGAGCGTTGGAGCGAACGCTTACAAGCCGGATATCAGTGTAGACTTGGAAGATTATGGGTGCAGAGAGAGGACATTTGAGTCTCTAGGAGAAGAGAGTGGAACAGTGATGTATCAGACGTTTGAGAAGCTTGGCAAGTACTGTGGGTCGCCTAGATCTACCTTGAAGTGTGACTGGAGCAGCAGCAACAGCTGCAGCAGCGAGGACGAGAAGGACGAGGGAATCTAGCAGAACTTCTATCTAAACTATTTTTGAGCTTTTTGTTTTTGCTTCTTGTTTAATGAATAATGGCTTGGGAAGTTGAGGTACTCTCCTTCTCAAGCATGTGTGTTTTGTTTCCGTACTTCATATGAATTTGGGTTTTATAATATATGCAAGACTATTATTATTTTGCTAATGTGTTCTATGGCTTCATACATGACTCTCGTCTGTTAGAACATAACAAGTTGCATGCAGCTACAATCACTTGACCAAGTTTCATTTTCAGATATGAATATGATCTATTATGTAAAAGCATTTTTGCTTATCACACCCGAACTCTAAATGTCCCGCAAAACGGCAGTTATCTTTGAATATAATCTCTAACAATAATTTCTTTCACAAACTTAATTTTTTATTTTGTTTATTCCGTACTGTATCCCGCATTCTAACGGAGAAATTAATATGCCAATAGAGTTCTGTGAGATGAATGTCGAACGAACAACAACAAAAATTAGTGAAAAACAAAAGAGAGTAGATCTTGGTTAAACGAGTCAGAAAATCAAAATCCTATTTTCTTGCACCAAAAGAATAATTCGTTTCTCTAATACAAGCCAATAAGTATAAAACCGTGTCGTTTTTGGGATCGAAGATCGAGGAAAACCACGTACGTAAGAACCCTTTATGTCCTGGTCAAACGGTTAACTAACACGTGGGTGCGTCACGTACCGACGGACGCAACATTCTAGAACCAATCCTCGTGTCCTCAACACGTGGAGGCACCCAAGCACGTCTCTTTGGGTTATAAATAGCAACCCATACTCCACATTTTTACATCATCAAACACAAAACAATCAATAGAAACATCAAACTGTAGTTTACGCAAAAACAAGAGTGAAAGAAAATGGCAGACAACAAGCAAAACATGAGCTACCAAGCCGGCCAAGCCGCTGGCCAGACTAAGGTACCTCTTACACTAAATCCTTTACAGGGAAGTCGTACATTTGAGTTAATAATTGGGTTTTTATTTTGGTTCGTTCCAATTAATTATCTGTTGATGATATTCTATGAGAGACCTATAAATGTAAACGCATTGTGTTATATTCCTAAAACGGGTTTCGTTGAATCAAACTAAATTTGGCATAATGTAGTTGACTAATAAGTTAAAATGTGTGCGAGTATAGGAGAAGGCAAGTGGTGTGATGGATAGGGCCAAAGATGCTGCTGCTTCAGCACAAGACTCCATGCAACAGGTTCATATTATTTTCTTCGGTTTTGAAATAATAGTTTTATAATTTTATCCAAAATATGTATACATACACTCATACGTAAATAAATATGCGGTTCTAATCGTAAATGTAATTGGTAGGCCGGACAACAGATGAAGCAGAAGGCACAAGGAGCTGCTGATGTGGTGAAGGAAAAAACCGGCATGAAATAGAACACCTAACATGCAACTTTCAATTTCCTTAATTATATTCCTCCCTTGGAGTTATTTAATAAATTTGGGGGTTTTTGTTCTCATTCCTGCTGCTTCTGATGTTATTTCCCTTTTTGGATATTTATGTAAACTTCTCAATAGTTAATAAATATCTGATTTTTAAAATGTGAACATCTATACTATTAAGGGAGAGTGTATCTAGTTTTGGAAGTTTCAGCATAAACTATTACAAAAAACGTAATGTGAAATCATCATGATTGGATGATGGATCACAGCAAAATAAGTAGTCATCAGTTTAAGGCATGGTGTCTGAAAAAAAAATGGTAGTGATATGTATGCGGTAAATCGTAATGCTGTGGCTAAAAGCGTATGGACTATGCAGGCAGGGTTGATTTGTCTACCAAATCGAGAAAGTTGCTTTTAAAATCGAAAATACAAAAATCTAGGGACCAAAATCGAACAGAGTTATTATTTGCTATGGACAGGTCAAATCCGTCTTCGTGGAAACTTCGGACTCGCTCAGAGGTGTCTACTTTAATGTAGTGTCGAAATTAGAAAAATATCGAAGGCTAAAACCCTAACATTTTCCACCCGCTTCGCCATCGCTGTTCATCTCTTTTCGCTTCGCTTCGGAAGATCCAAACTTTGGGTTCAGATCGAGCAAGTAAGCAAAGCCCTAGTGTTTTGTCATCTATACTGAAAAAGGGATGAGGTATCAGTGGCGGTTGACTCTCTTACGGAGTTACCGTTCTGCTCGTCCTTCATATTTTTCTCATTTCTCCCGTTTCCAGGTAATCTCCAATTCGACCCGATCTCTCACTTCTTTCCTCCACGAACATTCTGGGGCTGGAGCTTTGCAACAAAGCCAGTGTCTTCTTTCCTTTCCACCGCCATTGACGAGCTCTGTTGGCCGAAGCTTTTCATCTGAGTCTGCGACTGAAGATAAACCTTCTTCTGAGGCTTCTGAGGCTGTTGTGATTGATGTTTTTAGCAGATTGAGTAACAAGGATGAGATTACGAAAGAGCTTGATTCGAATAACATTGTCATTAGCCATGACTTAGCGTTGAAAGCTCTGAGGTCGCTTGAATCGACCCCTGATGTTGCAGAGAGGTTGTTCCAGTGGGTTCTGGAAGCTTCTCCTAGAAAGCTTTCCTCCAAGAGTTATAACACGATGCTGCGTATCCTGGGTGTTAATGGACTTGTTGATCAATTTTGGAGCTTGGTTGACGATATGAAGAAGATAGGGCATGGTGTATCAGCCAATGTAAGGGACAGAGTGGGTGAGAAATTTCAGAAAGATGCTCGGGAAGATGATTTGAATAGGCTAAAGGAGCTTTTTTGCTTCAGGTTCTATAGATAATTCGGTGGACAAGGTTTGCAATAGGGTGTGTAAGATTGTGATGAAGGATCAGTGGAATGCTGATTTGGAGAAACGGCTAAGGGATTTGAAACTCGTCCTCAGCAGCGATTTGGTGAAGATGATAGTTGAAAAACTTGACGTGGAACCGAGGAAAGCGTTGCTGTTCTTTCGGTGGATTGATCAGTCTGCCAGTTTTAAGCATGATGAGAAGACGTATAACGCTATGGCCAGGGTTTTGGGGAAAGAGATGTTTCTTGACAGGTTTCAGAACCTCATTAAAGAAATTAGGAGTGCTGGTTACGAAATGGAAATGGAGACTTATGTTAGGGTTTCAGCACGGTTCTGTCAGACTAAGATGATTAGAGAAGCTGTCGAACTGTTCGAGTTTGCAATGGTGGGGAGCAACACACCCACCGCGCACTGCTGCATTTTATTGCTCAAGAAGATCGTCACTACCAAGAAATTGGACATGGATTTGTTTTCAAGAACTGTGAAAGCTTATACTGGAAATGGTAACGTTATGACGGATCCTATGCTGCAGAGTGTTCTCAAGTCTCTGAGAAGCGTTGACAGGTTTGAGCAGAGCAATGAGGTGTTGAAAGCGATGAAAGAAGGCGGCTATGTTCCTAGCGGTGATCTGCAGAGTGTGATTGCATCGGGACTTAGTCGTAAGGGAAAAAAAGACGAAGCCAATGAACTTGTGGACTTTATGGAAGCCTCTGGAAACCATCTGGATGACAAAGCAATGGCGTCTTTAGTTGAAGGGCATTGTGACGCCAAAGATCTCGAGGAAGCTTCCGAGTGTTTCAAGAAGATGATTGGCAAAGAGGGAGTCTCTTATGCGGGTTATGCATTTGAGAAGTTGATACTTGCTTATTGCAACAGTTTCCAGGCAAGAGATGCATACAAACTTTTCACCGAGCTAGCGAAACAAAATCAGTTGAAGCCGTGGCACAGTACGTACAAGATTATAGTGAGGAATCTACTGATGAAGAAGGTAGCAAGAGATGGTGGGTTTGAAGAAGCTTTGAGCCTTCTACCTCTGATGAGAAATCACGGTTTCCCTCCTTTCGTGGACCCATTCATCGATTACTTATCAAACAGTGGAACAGGCGCCGAAGCTTTCGCTTTTCTGAAGGCTCTGACTTCGAAGAAGTTTCCATCTAATCTAATGGTTCTGCGTGTATTCGAAGCTATGTTGAAGTCTGCAAGGCATAGTGAAGCTCAGGATTTGCTGTCTCTGTGCCCCACTTATATCCGTCGCAATGCAGATGTTCTACAACTTTTCAGTTCCCTGAAACCTGATAAATGCTCTTTAGAGACACCGTCACCAGCTCCCGCTCAAATCGAAGCCTAATCCAACTAAAGATGTTTGGACATAGGCAGAGAAAGTCTCGGCTGTTCCCTATCAAATGTAACAGCAGTTAGATTTTCATCAACTTGATGCACTGGAAAAGCAGTTCAAGGTACTCGGTTTCTTCTTCCTCTTCTCGTGCCGAACTTATACTGTTTGTCTGATTCTGTATATCATCCTGATGACGCAGGTGAATGTTTCTTAGTTAGGGGACCAATCTAGATTAATAGCGATCAAAATGGAAGATAATAAATGATGACTACGGGATAATGGATCTGTCTAAGGCAAACTCACGAGGTGGGAGATACACCATAAGAGCTTGAGCAAGGCTTGAAGCTTCATTTTTGGCTGTTATAGATAGAGAGGCAAAACTCTTTGGTTCTGTGATTCATGAATTCAGAACATTACTGTATAAATGATTATGTTCGGCCCATTTATTAAGTCAAGTCCAGGCCCATTAGCTTCCGAGAAGTTATGCTCGAGTTAACTCTCAAAATATTCCCTACGCGCGCAGTTCAAACATGTGAATCTTGATACTGATAATACGACAAGTCAGTGAAGAAACTAGAAAATGTATTACATAGCGGTCAATTATGTAAGATATGAACTGCATTATTCAATGGCTGCTCGACATACTTTACGATCAATTATGAGTTATTTCATCACTAATGTGAGACACATATAACCATCTTCTTTCTCCTTTTCGATATATAAATTAAAATACGCATTTGCATTGTTGCTGTGAGTGAGTTACAAAACTTCGTACTAATGGGTAACTTCTCCTTGTAAAACAATATATGCTGTCATCTCATCATCTGGATGGGATTTTATCTTTTTACTTGACTAATCCGAAGATGAATGTAACTGTCATATCGTGGATCAAAGCAGCAAACTTAATTACGGCATAAAGTAATACTTTCTGAAAATGATCATTGACTTCTCAACTGCACTATGTATTTACACATGGGACAAGACAAAACAAAGCAAGCTAAACTTTTAGCATTGACATGATTTCATCTTGCCCCTGATTTCTGAACACTTACACATACATATATACACGTACATGCACATGTATATTTGTATATGTTGTATCGCAAACGCAAAGAATAAGTGAATCAATCACGTGAACAAAGGAGCATCATCACACATCTTCTAATGATGTAAATCCTCCCTTTTTGTTCTTTCAGATACTTCCCAAGTCCTCTACTCTGTGATTTCTTCTCCTTTCTCTTCAAGTTCATGATGCTTTCCATATCCGTTTGTTTTCCTTCAGAAACCGGCTGGTTGATGTAAATATGATTTATTCGCAAATACTGAAAAATACGGTGAGACTTAGTACGATGATTCTCTCGAAAGAACTTGTTTTAGATACTTTCCAAGAGTTACGAATCTTCTTGAAGATTTACGTAGAGATAGATACTCTGATTTTTGTGAAGCTTTAGAAGAGTGGAGCTTTAGAAGGTTAAGTGATTTGATTCTTGTTCGAAAGAGGTTTTATAGGGAGAAGCTTTTGTCTGCATTGTACATTTTTAATTATAATAAATGAATAATTATCCAAATTGTTCTCATTTTTTTTATGGTTGAGTCACGTCACCAAGCTTTACATAACAATGTGAAAATCCACCAACCAAGATACATTGGTCGGCCATTTGGTTGCATACCTTATTCTTTTATGCACTATAATAATAAGTGACGCAAGTATGACTAGTCTTACATCGCTCATGTAACTTAATCACACTCTCGTCTGATTAGAGTATCCTTTTGGTGGTATATGGAATTTACATAAAAGAATAATACAGTTGTAATTGCTTTGTTTCATTAAACACATTGACTGATCATAATTACATTAGAGCTATTTTGCTTCGAATGCGATGACCATATCCCACAAAAATGGGGATGCTTTGAGTCTTTTTTACTCGCAAACAAATGTACGACCATTTATATATGTAACTTCTAGTTTGTATATATATTTTCTTTTTTGCAAAAGAAGTGTAGCTTAGAAGAAACTTCTATACGAAACTTCCAAAGCTTAATTACTAGTTTTTCTCTACTGGAACAAGATTAGTACTTTAGACTTTTAGGTACTTGAAATTTGTGACTGGTTAGCTTAGACAAAAGTTTAAATTAATCTAAGGCCAAAAACACAATCCCACATGTCTTTTCTCGTGTTCCACCACCCAATCAGCCGTAACTTGAACCTGGCCTTCTTCACTGAGCTTCCACTGATACATTCATACAATATTACTCAATTTTTCTAGTTTTATTGATTATGTACCTATTTTAAATTACTTTTACTTAAGCACAGTTCAAATACCAAAGCCTACATATTATATTAGCGTCTTAATTTCTTGGAAACTGTTTTGTGTGTCCCCTTATACATACTATATCCCGATTTTCCCTATGCCATGTTTCAAAACAGAACATTTTGATCTTGTAAATGTTGTTACATACTATATGTATATTTACCAGAAAAATATATGCGTACATCGGTACACCATATAGCTCAGTACGTACGTATTACTATATACTGCGCACGGGAAGCCATAACCAAGAGGCAAAGATCCCACGTTCCCACTGTAATTTTCTTTTTCAAGCAAAAAAAACAAATCTGTAATTAAAATTTTGTATATCCCACGTTATTATTACTTTTTTTTTTTCACCCAAGTTCGCATGCGGTTGCGGTAAACATAGATTCACGTGGATGATCAATGTTACTCTCATATTGAAAGGCATGATATTCGAATAATAAGAAAAAGGTTGATTGTTTGAAATAAATAAATAACGAAGTCTTGAACTTGTGTTATCTTGGTGGTTGTTTGCATCCAATTGTTTTTAATTTCGAAAACAAGATAACAAAGTTTAAAAATAGAAGAAAGCATGTGGACCATGCCGCACGTGAAATTCGCATGGCTAAAGGTTACTGTTTGGCATAACCTAGACAACTCTCGCTATCTTGTCTCCTTCTTACTTAAAATACTGTACTTAGTTTCATTAAAATTATTCATGATGACTTTATACCTCATCACATATTCATTAAATTAACAATGAACAGAAACAGGATTAAGAATCATTAACCCGTATCTTGGTCTTGGATGATTCAAAAGATAGTGTCTGTAATTAAACACTTGTCCAGTGCAACGCATCAAGAACCAGTTTCGACTTTGCATTTTTGGTTTACTAATCATTTGTGTTGAGGTTGATTGGTTTCGTGCTCACCAAGCATCCGATATCTTGGAACTTGTAATCTAATAAAGATCATTCACATACAAAACAATATTGCATCCAATTCCTATCATCCTATGTTTGACCTGTGACTGATGGAGAGAAGAAAATTATGAGATCACGGCTAGGCCTGTGGGTGCTATTGGGCTATCATAAAACTAGATGAACCATTAAATGGATTCCATGCACATCTTTGGCCCACTGTAATCATGAGCTCTCTAACCGAGTTTGTTGTTAGCTCTCTAACCGAGTTGTCAAAACCGGTACAATGCTACGTAAAGACAATTCTACGAGTTACAAAAAAAAAAGGCACATTACATATTTTTGTTTTTGATAAAAAAGATCGCAAAAGACAAATTATTGTTCAACAAACAAATCTCGCCTGATCAAAATTATATATTTGTAAAATTTTCATGGAAATCAAAATTATTTGTAATCTAAAGATATATATAGGGAGAACGTACGTAATATGAAATAAGAAACATGTCTTCTCCCTCCCCTTTTTTTTTTTTAAAATACATCACATCTCCTTTTGCCTTTCTTCCTATGAATCATATTACTTTCTTGTCTTCGTAAGTTGTCCTGTGTTGTGACCGGAGAGATTAAGGATCAAATACCATCGGACTTCCATTCTACGATAGCAAGAGTGTGGCGGCCACCGCAAGCAATCGATTTAGCTAACCATCTTCCTTCTTCTTCTTCGTCGGCGTTATTAAAGCTTCCTTCAGGTGGAGGAATCTTTATAGGCAACTCCAATGGCTGTCCCGTTGTTACTTTCCTTCCATAACCAAGTCTTCCATGATCTCCTCTACCAAACTGATCACATAGAGGATTCATAATCAGAAGAGTGACCTTTTTTTCTTGGGAGTAAATCTAAAAAGCGGGTTTCTTGGTTTTCAAGGGACTAACCGAGAAGATTCTGCCATCTCTTGTCAAAGCAACTGAATGTGTTCCGCCGCAAGAAACCTATCCGTAAAAGGTTATTGATCGTTAAAGTTTAATGCTTTACCTGAATGATATCCTCTTTTAGAGATCTTAAGGTCATTAAAGTTTAACGGTTTACTACCTGAATGATATCTTCAGCTAGAAGATTAACTTTCTGTGGAACCATTTTACTACTCTTGTCATTGTCACCAAACCCGAGTCTTCCGTGTTCTCCTCTTCCCCAACCATACACCTAAATATTATAAGACCAAAATGAGGATCGATCTAGCCCATGGTGAGAATGAGAAGGAAAGCTAGAAACTTTGAGAGAGTACGTTTGAGTGTAGATGAGTTATAATACCTCTCCTTTGTCGGTTAAAGCCGTTGAATGCCATCCACCCGCAGCAATATCAACCTACAAATGCGTTTAAAGAGAGAGAGAGAGGGATAAGTTTTTGAAGCTTTGTGGTGCCATTTGAATACAGAATCAATTTCTTAAAGGTTTTATGAGTAGTAAGGGAATCAAGAGGAGTAAGAAACGAACCAAAGTGAGATCATCGAGGGCTTGGACTGGAACAGGATAAGAGGTTGGCTGGGTGTCACCGGTTCCAAGTTGTCCGTACTCGTTATTACCCCATGCCAATAGTCTCCCATCTTCTTCAAGAGCCAGATTGTGAAACGCTCCAACAGCGATGAGACGGATATTTTCAAGACCTTGAACTCTTACAGGAACAAATATCTGTTTTCTGTAATATAGAGGAAACCAAAAAACCCAAGCTTTTAGTAACATCCCAAGAATGCACAACATGCTTCTAGTACTGATTTGTGTGAGTTTAATTGTTTTCTATACATGTCACCGGGAGGCCACGGTTGACCCCAAGTCCACACATGACCATCTCGTGTCAGAACCACCGAGTGAGTACCACCTGCAGCTACCTGTTAAGAAGATAAAAACCCTCAGATGGATTATTATCCACAAATAAACATTGAGGAAAAGACAAAGATTTTTATTTTGAGGCGATGCAGAGAGATTTAGAACACGTGTTAGTTAACCTGTCGGACAGAAAGTTTCGGGGCACAACGCTTAGGGATGACAATATCTCTTCGCACGGGTCTACCCATCTCGTCTTTTAGAGGCTCTTCACCACACTGTCCATATTCATTCCCACCTGCGTGTATATCCACAATCATTTTCTAATATGACTCACCAAACAAAACAGATGGAGAATAAAACAAATAACATTAAAGCGTACCCCACGCATATGCGCGGCCTTGATCATCAACAGCTAAACAATGCCAACCACCAATTGCTGCCTACAATCCAGTAGAAAACAAAACAACACATTCAATGGTAAAACCAGTAGTTCCATATGATAATCTAACGAAAGAAAAAAGATCAAACCTGAGTGATCTTGACATTGGCAAGAGCCTTCACTTTGCTAGGGACATTTTCTGTCTTCGTCTCTGGTGGGTGTCCTAATGTACCTCTTTGATTCCATCCCCATGTAAACATCTGTTCTCAGTTTAAAACATAAACACGAAACATAACTTAGTGAAATAGAGATTTTAAAATCTTAACTCTCTGAACTTAAAACCTTAAATTTAATCATTCAAGCTACTGAAATAAGGACCAGAAGCAGACCAATTCCATGATAAAACAACGAAAACCGATCACAGCTTAGAGACTTCTCCCACCAGAGGAGAAGACACACATCCGTTATGATTGAAGAGACAAGCCATGTTTCTTGGTTCCTTCGAATCTTACAAGAACTTATAAAACCAAACTTTTTTAAAAGTCCCTTTTTCTGGCCTAAAATAGATAGAAATCATATCCCCGAATGCACAGAGACCAATAAAAAGACGAGAAAATCTCATTTAGATAAACCCCAAAATGTATGATATTCGGATAATACCGTGCCATCATCGCAAATGGCGAGGGAGTTACGGCTACCAGAGACAACGGAGCGAACAGAGTAAGGCTCGAGAGCTCCAACGACACAAGCCCATTCCTTTTCTTCGTTGGTACCAATTCCTAGCTGCCCATCTTCTCCAGAGCCCCTGCGAAGAAAAGCGGATAAAAAACATGGTAAGAGAGAGGCCAGAGTTTTAAGGGAGTGACTAAAAGATCGGAACTTTGTTAGGAAGAGAAAGAAGTGAACTGAAGTGAAAAGAAAAGTAATTGACCACGCTATGATTGAAGTAGCTGAAACCATGTGTGAGAGAGAGAGAAGGTGAATGAATGAACGAATGCACAGAGACAAGCGGAAAAGCAAAGCAGTGGGGATTCGAGAGGGGTGGTAATAATGGCGATGTGTTTATATATGTCAAGTATGTGTTTTAATCATTTTATTTTCATAATTACTTAAGATGCCTAAGACATTGATTTCCGTATATTCGTATTTCTATAGCTATGCTCCAAAAAAAAATTTGATTATTCAAAAGTGTCTTCGGGAGTTATATTAAAATTTACAGTGGATTAAGATAATTGACGAGTTTACTAATTCAAATTCTATTAATGTTAGTTGAAATAAAAATCCAAATCAAAATAAATAAATTCACATATGGGAAACATGATTGAAAGAGGAACAACAGAAAAGGGAAAAGAACAAATAAATTAAATGTTCGGAAAGAGACCCATGGGCCACAAAAGGAAAATACAGTATGTTATAGAGAATAAAAATCTAAGCGCACAAAAAAATGTAGATGTATATCTCATGCAACATAAGCAATTATTGTAATTTCTTTTCTTTGGCTGTCTCTGAGTGTGAATTTTTTTTTTAGTTTTTCTTCTTTCTTGTCGGAGTTTGGGTGTTTGATTTTGTTCCCGAGATTCTTTAAAGATGGGTTAAAAATCTGATACGTTAAGCGAATAACAAGCTAATACCCCAATAAGACTATTAATCTTAAACGAGTCGAATAACGAAGACAGAAAAATAACCAGCTGACTCCAAAGCAATAATTTTAAGTCGACTTCTTTTTTCCTAAAAATGCTAACAAGCAACAAAGTAAAAACCAAAGAAAGACTCGACAGGTCGAAAACCCCATAAAAAAAAAGAGAACAGAGTTTTGAGTTTACAAAGGAGAAAATCAAAACATGATCTTCTCTCTGCTTCAACAAACCCCATATCATATGTTTTAAGAACCTAGAGCCAAATCCATACCATACATACTTAGAAATGTCTCCCTTGCTCTCTCTCTCTCAGGTCACTTCAACGTCTAAGCTTGTTTCCCTTCTTCAGGCTCGTTTTTTGACGCCTCCTTGATCTCATCACCACCCGCCTCATCCTAGAAATGAGCAACACATCAGCGTTTAATCGAAATTTTACTCAGTACATGAACTTTCTAAACACATGTTAAGATGCTTTAGATAGGACTTATAAGGAAAGAGTTAGGGAGGGAGACAAATTTGTACATTGATATCAGAAGTCCAGAGGGTCAGATTGTCACGGAGAAGTTGCATTATCAGAGTACTGTCTTTGTATGATTCTTCTCCTAACGTGTCCAGCTCAGAGATTGCTTCATCAAAAGCCTGTGAAAAAAAAATGGAGTGAATATCATCCTGGAATTGGTAACCTTATAAAGTCTGAAAGCATGATGACATCCCACAAGGCAAAACACAAACCTGTTTGGCGAGAGTGCAAGCGCGATCAGGTGAGTTGAGAATCTCATAGTAGAAGACAGAGAAGTTAAGAGCAAGCCCCAATCTAATGGGATGAGTAGGAGGCAAATCAGCAAGTGCAATATCCTACATGAGAAGAAAAAACACCATAAGCGTTCATCAAGACAACTCTTTTACAAAGTCTCAGATTTTCAAAAAATTTGATTTTACCTGAGCTGACTTGTAAGCGACGAGAGTGTTCTCCGCGGCGTCCTTCCTCTCAGCTCCAGTCTTAAACTCAGCAAGGTACCTGTGGTAATCTCCTTTCATCTTGAGGTAAAAGACTTTGGACTCAGCCAAAGAAGCAGTGGGGATAAGGTGAGAATCCAGAAGGTTCAATATCCCATCACAGATCTTGCTGAGCTCGGTTTCGATCTTTCCTCTGTAGTCCTTGATAATGGAGACGTGATCTTCGTTCCCTCTGCTTTCTTCCTTCTGCTCAATGGAAGAAATGATCCTCCAGGAGGCTCTCCTAGCACCAATCACGTTCTTGTAAGCAACAGACAAGAGGTTTCTCTCTTCCACAGTAAGCTCCTCGGTGTCTACAGTCTTTGCAACTTTCTCCATGAACTCAACCATCTCCTCGTAACGTTCAGCTTGCTCGGCTAGCTTGGCTAAGTACACATTCTCTTCCCGAGTGGACGACATCGTTTCTTACTGTAGATCCTGTTTTCAAAAATCCATTTCAAACTAAATGAACATCACTGTAGCTTAGCTAAAATCAACATGGATGCCCAAATCAAGGAAGCAAAGAGTGTTCCGCATCTCGCACAGATCAATCCCTCAATACCAACAAATCGAAGATAAAACGAACACTAGAGGTCAAACGAATAAACACAGCAGAAAATCCGGAGAATATGGATCGTAATGATTCATCAAGTGACTATGCCAGATCTCGAAATAACAAAGGAGCACAGACAGGAAAACCAAACAGAGTAAACGAAGTTCCAAGTCCACAAAACGAAATGAAAACATGAGCGAGCAAAAGAGAAATTATTCGCCAAACTACGAGCAAAGCGAGGTCAGATCCGGAGGAGCTTACCGAGAGGATTTTGGAATTAGGGATTGTCGGGTTCGAAGCTGGAGACGCAAAATGAGGGCAGTGAGGAGAAATAAGAGGAAGAAAAAGGGAAGAGATGGGCTTTGATTTTCGGAGAAAGTAAAGAGAAAAAAGGCCCAATAATAGTACGACAAGTGTCCAACGGTGTTGACCCGTCAAAGACTTTAATTTCGCGAGAAAAAAATGATTACTTTAGTTTATATGGGCCCTGGTAGAATCATTAAAGTGTATACCCGTGCATCGTCGGTAAATTGACTCTATTAATTTCCATGAAGGCATGAAGGCATGAAGGCTTCGAGTGAAGGAAATGTTGAAAAAATATTCACATTCAAACAAGAAATTGTTGAAAAAATGGGAAGACAACTAGGAGTAAAACCACTCAAACGAAACAAATTAAATAGAGTAGAGTAGAGATCCCTCCTTTTCTACTCTTTTTTTTCCACTCTGAGACAATAATCAACAAATTTCTTCAATGTTTTTCTCATACAAAAAGAAAAAAAACAGATAGATTCGAGTTACCTATGACAAACAGAAGATACAAGGGAAAAGAAAAAAGGATTGCTCAAAAACATAATTTTTTCATATGGTATAATACGCAAAACTCGAAAGAAGATAAAGGAAGCAAAAGCAAGAAGGTGAGAACAAAAATACGAAAAATACATATAGTTTTTAAGTAGGCTTCCTCATATTTCTTCCAGCACGAATCACTTCATCCACTAATAGCAGCTGCGAAGCAATAACGGGCCTGCAACACATTACCAAACAACGGAATTAGGCTTCTGATTATTTCAAACCCCAAATTTTATCGTTTGTGTTTTACAAGTTGGAGTTTTGGTTTTGTACATACCCTGAGTTGATAAGTTGGCGTTTCACCGAGTAATTGTCGAAAATACCGACAAGCAGAGGGTTGATGGGTTCTCCATCCACCAGGTTTAGTCCCACCACGTTTCCTTTGTCATGCTCACTCTGTATAAACATAAATACTCAGTAGATGAACCCCAATAAACGGTATATTTGTTCATTGGAGCATTATTATCAATACCGGAAGAGGGAAATAAAAGTATAATACCGTCAAAGAGATGATAACGTCTTGTGTATCAAGCCCAGCATTTTCAGCGAGAGTCTTGGGAACCACGAGAAGGGCGTTAGCAAAAGCTTCAACACCGAGTTGAGCTCGCTGCAATCGACCACAATTGATATTAGCAACCGGAAAATCATGAATTGGTATTGGAGCTATAGGGATATTACTCTATACTTACCCCTTGAACGGTTTTCTTGACTTCATTGATTAAGTGTTGTCTCGCTGCAACTTCAAAAGCTCCAGCTCCCTGCCAAAAGAGGTAAACGTGACACACCATAAGCACACAAAACTAACAATCACACTGAAAAGGAAGCGTCTTTTATCTTTGTGAGGAAGAAGGTACTTACTAATACAACGCATTCATCTTCCAAGGTATTCTTAACTGATCTTAAACCATCACGGACAGCGTCCTTAATTTGAGCAATGGTGTGGTCGTTAGGCCCTACGGAAACCATGTAATTCATGGATGATCAATGACCAGGCGTGTAAAAAGAAAAACAAACTTTCAAACCTTAGCTACCAAGAGATAGAAGTTTGGGCCTTTGTACCTTTTATGAGGATAGTACATGAATGAGGATTCTTCACTTGCTCCACAAATGTGTACTTCTCTTCCCCAAGAACGTGCTCATATACAAGTCCAGCCCAGCCAAGAGAGTCCGGGGTCAGATCATCAACGGAGTTCACAGCTTCTCCCCCACATGCCAAAACTAAACGTTCCATGTTCCTCCTCTTCGCTCTTCTAAGGGCGACTATCTGGAGAAACAAATAAACGTAGAGAAACAGATATATAAATTGATTGTTATAACTTGTAGACACGAGAAACCGAGCACGAGATGAGAGCAGGGTTAGAGAAAGATCCAGGCATACAGAAGCTTTTAGGTGAGCTCTCTTAGTGGAGAACGTTTTCTCTATTTGTTTCAATTCATTTTGCAGTTACGTTACAATATACTTGACTTCACAAACTTTTTCTAGAGTTTTTCATACTTTTCTGGCAAACGGGATAACAAGAACAGAATTATGGATGCCTAAAAAGGCCAAAATTAGTCATAGCTTACCCCTTCCCTGGCGAGAAGATCCAATGATGGGGGATCAATACCCTTTTGGTTTATGATAACGAAGCTGTTATCATTACCAGCACAAACCTACATCAGAAATAGACCATGTAAATATCTGAGAAAATAGAGCCCATGGCTTGGATGTAGTAGTCTCAAACCCACCTTCTTCTTCAGATCAATAATTTTCTTGACTCTTTCATCAACGGAACGTCGCTCAGCAGTAACCATGGCTTCCCTCTGTTCCGCATTCGAGTAGAAAAACCCTGCATTAATTTCACTGATATATACAAAGTTAGGCTACAAAATCAGTGATACACAGGTTAGTTCATTTAACTTCTAGTCTTCCACATCTCTTAAACCAACGAACGACAGGTTTATATTACACACCTTTTCTCATACTCCAGTGACACATTGCAAGTAAGGATGTGACAATTCTCTGCACGTCGCTTCATGTCAGGGTGTCTTGAACCGTGATCCAGAACAAGCCCCTCGACCTAATACATATGAAATAATCCATGTGCTATTAGCAGCGGGTGCATCAAGATTGACATTAATAATACACGACCAGCAAAAGAATCTAGTTCAATACGCAAGTCAATCTACTAGAGTAAGAACCCTTAAATTCCAACACATCGGTCATACCAATCGTGTGTCAACATCAAACTTATGGCGCATGTGCATTATCTCAACCATAAACAGATCAATAGGTTCCTCAGGCTTACGAATGCAGAGAACCTGTAATGTGCATGAAGAAGCTAATTATAAGAAAACAAGCTTGAAAACCAGAACTTATCCACAGATTAGTTCAGATGTGTTGATATAAATATATAAAAAGCATGATGATATTCAATGAGAGATATCAGTAAACTTACCGAATTAACAACAATATCAGTCAGTTGATCAGCTAAGCCTTCGTACAACTAAGATAGCAAGAAAAAGAAGCAAATTAGAAGTGAAGAGTAAAGTCTGTGCTAACGAAAAGATATAGATATCATCAAATGAAGAATACCTTTGTTCTTAGCGTCGTCCTGGCAACCATTTTCAGGATCTCTTTATCAGGCTCATCACCCATAACCACAGGTGTCTTAAAAGTGTCGAGAAATTGGAGAGTGGCTCGTTTTGCAATCTCGAAACCATCAACTAAGACACGTGGATGCATTCCTGTGACACGTTTAAACATTCCCATTAGGACCATTTCTCACTGAAAGCATGACAAGGTACTTGAGATGAAAAAGGCATCCAGTCCCAACCCATCAAAAGATCAAAGTATCTAATTCAGCTAACCTTCATCGATGCAACGCTCCGACTGTTTCATGAGCTCACCAATGAAGATGACAGTGGAAGTAGTACCATCACCACTTATGTCATCCTGTGCAACAGCTGTCCTCGCAATCATGATGGCTGTGGGATTTTGGATTTGCTGCAAAGATAAGCAAGTGAAAACTGTAAGCATTATCAAGTAAGAAGAGACACTAAGCTAGGTTCTAATCAATTAACAAGATCTAGCTTCTTTTTTTATTTTTATTTTGCTGGGCTCACCATTTCCTTCAAAAGCGTGTTCCCATCCTTGGTAAGCTTGATATCCCCGGAACCACCAACAAGCCTACACCGAATGATCGATTCAGTCACATGAAAATCAGTGAGTAGAGGATAGGAGAACAAGTGAACGCACAACGAAATAATACATAGATCCAAGACAACGAAATCGGACTTACATCTTGATGGTTCCCTTAGGACCGAGATTCGACTTGAGTACATCCTGTAAACCCTTAGCGGCGTTGATGGTCATATGAAGCGCCGCCGATTTGTTGAGCACCTCGGCGTTGGGATTCAGCACACGAACAGACATTTTCGATGATGAGAGATCAAAGTCGACGAAAGAGATTTAGAGAAGAAACTGGAACGAGAGAGTGATTCTAAACTTTTTAGGGCTTTTCTTCTGGGAGCTTCTGTGAGTTTTCTCTTTTATTTCTTCTTTAAAATTTCAGTGATGTTGCGAAATGAAGACTCGGAGGAGTCCTAGTAGCATTGATGATGACCATGAGTCCGACAAACGACGACGTATTCACAACAGCGGAGAACCCCTAGCTCAGCTAGAGACTTGCGATAAATATTTACCCAAAAGGCAAAAACACTAACCGAGGAGAGGAAATTTACACTAGACATCCTCACATCCTCGATTCCATGAAATATATAATACACAAGTGATACATTTCACGAGATTGCAAAGTAAAACTTACATTAGAAAAGGCGAAGGGAACATGGAGCACACAAAAGGAAGTTTTACGAGATCATTATAGTTAAATAAATTTTGGTTTTTCATGTTTTGTTTTTACTTTTACTATTAAGATAATACATACATAAATGATGTTGTCCCCAATTCGACAAAAATAACAGGAACATGAGATTTCGTAACGACTAGAAACGATCCAAGAAAATACATAGAAAGAGCAGATAAGAAATTCCACTTTAAACTGAGAACTGAGAGAATCCATGACCACAGACGAGTAACGAGCTCATCACATCTCTGGTTCGAATTGGCATCCCACAATATATAAGTAAACATATGGACCAATGAGAAGAGATAGAGCGAAGAAGAAGGCAACTTCACCGAAGTAGCTATTCCTCGAACTCATGCATGTGATCTAGAAGATAGTTTGCAGCCAACTCTTCGTTCTTGTTGCACGCAAAGAAAACTTCCAACACCAATGCTCTGTCAAATCCCATCGCTTCCAGCTGCATTTTTTTGTTTTTTGTTTTATCAAGGTGAACCCGAGTTGATCAATCATAGAGAGATGCAGACTTCTTCCATAAGAGGGAAGATCAAACTGAGTAAAGAGAGAGAGTTTTAAAAAGGAACATACGCGTTCGATTGCGTCGCGTTCCTCAGGTGTTACTTGGATCGCCTGTGGCTGTGGCATACCCGCCTCGCCGAAGAGGTTGCCGCTAAATTATACAATGCACAAATTATGCAAGGAAAGAATCATCGCTTAAGTAATCGAAAGCGCGCAGGGGTTATACATACCTTTCTGCCCCTCCTTCAACGGGTTCATTGATTAAACGTAAGAAGTCAGCTTGATGTTCTTGAATCAACCGCATCAAGTTTGGATTTTGCTTTCCCAGTTCCTGAAGCATAGGCTGCAGAAAACACATGGACGACATTATTCATTTTAATAGCTATCAATTGACTGTAACCAGTAAAAGCCAGACAATTATTTCAGTTCTTCTGCGACGTGGATTAACATACCTGCAGAACTTGTGGGTTTGCTTGCACCATTGCTCGCAGAGCTTGGAACTAATATACATCAGAATAAATAAAATAAACACGTCACACATTGATATCTGATATACTCTTTTCGTAAGCAATGGTAAGAAACAGCTCATACCTGTTGGCTGTTGCGCAAGAAGTCAAGTGTTCCGGCACCAGGATTTGCTCCAACATTTGGCAGCCCCTGTCAAAAATAACGTAGATTTTGGTTACACACCCCCATTATGATCAAAAATTGTAAATGAACCAATTATGCTTCCCAAGTCTAGGTGTATTAGTGTATTACCTGTGGGAAGAGATCTAACGGATTTGCATTCGGACCAGTTGCAGGTGCCGCTGCAGGTTGCTGAGTCTGTGCTGGAGGATTTGCTGGCTGTCCACCACTAGCTGGAGCACGAGCAACTGGTGGAACTTCAGCTTGCTCAGGGATCCCCTAGAGCATAAACATAAGTGTGTAAATATATAAAATATCTCGCTTTAGTGTCAATGAATACAGTAGCCTACAACAGTGGAAAGGAAGAAGATTACAGGCCTAGTGATCAAGAGAGTGTCTGGAGCAAATTCAGAGAAAAAAAGCTAACTCACAGAGTAAAGATATTCCACAGCTCTTTCAGGGTTGTTAAATGCAGCACGGAGTGCACGGATAACAGTGTCACGATCCCAGGTTCCTCCACCCATGTCAAGAATCTGCTGAATGGTACTCTCTAAATTACTTCCAGCAGCCAGATTTGATGCCGCTTGTCCGTAAATATCACCCTGAGATCTATTTTAGCCAACAAGAAGATGAAACAAAATAAGAGTAGGCCAATATCGGAACCAAGCAGGACTACATTAAGATAGCAAATATGCTAACCCAGCAGGAGTTGATTCGGGTGCGGGAGTGCTTGGTGGCAGAGTAGCAGGCACGACTTCAGGTACAGGTTCAGCCACAGTTTCAGTGGCAGATGCAGGTGTTGGTGCAGGGGTCGGTGCAGGTGCAGGTGCAGCTGGTCTGTAAATATTTAGGAAAATTGAGGGGAGAAAATCGAGATTAGTATTAACATAGAACAGATATAGGTTCTTTTCAGATAACTTTCAGGAAACTTCCGAACCGAAAATACTTGTAACTCAAAACTCACATTGCTACAGAAGCTGGAGGCTGAGGCGAAGTTGAAGGCTGTGTCGAAGAGGTAGGCATCGATTTAGCCTAAAGCAATGCTAAAGTTAGATTATTCAACAAACAAGTTGCGGGATCTCATTGTTTATGATGATGCTATAACAGCAGAACCAACTCACCTGCGCTGTAGGGGCAGCAGATGCACTCGACGCTCCAGTTGAGGCAGGTTTACTCTACATGTTTCGGACCCCGAAGAGCATAAGACAAAGTCAGGTAATCAAATAGCGAAAAGAAAACAAGACAAACAATTTTTGTTTCTTAAGATACAAACTCACCTTGGTCATCATAATGACAATAAAACTGTTCTCAGCAACTTTGTTCTCCTCAATTGTGGTCTCATCTTTAAGCACTTTCCCTTGGTGAATAAGCATCAGTTTTGCTGCAGGATAAACGTCTGCTCCCTGCACAGTCTCTATGTTCTTCTTCACATCAGCAACCTGAATGTAAATGTTTTACCAGCATATAAGTTCCAGAAAATAGTCAAAAACATGGACAATAACGAGAACCGCAAAGTGAGATAATCAAAGGTTACAATGACTAAAAGTCATGTAAAACAGGGTGGAAGCAAACATGCGATAGTCAGCTCAGCAAGTAACGAAATCTTATGAAATATGAATGTTGTAACTTTCAGAATCGTAAAACAATTAGGAGAAGCAGAATTAAGTAACAAATACACTTCAATGCCAACGAGAAGAGCGAATTATCAAGCTATATACACCTGAAGAGATGGCAAAAAAAAACCAATACATAAAGAATGAGGAATGGAATCAATTCTCTCTAGCAACCTCTAATTACTCACTCGCAGGAACTAATTCTCAGATCAGGGAAGAATGAGATGAAGAAAAGAAAAAAAAAAAAGGCTAAAGTCGACCAAATCAAAGAGTCAAAGACGAAACCCGATCGAAAAAGCCGCCTCGGATACGTACGGAACTCAACCGTCTAAATTAACGAGTAAGAAAGGTATCCCATACCGAATCATCGGGCTTAACATCGATCTCGAAGTGAGTCCCCTTGAGAGTTTTCACAAATATCTTCATCTTCTCTTCTCCGGCAAAATTCCCGTAATAGTGACCAATTCTCCGGCGAAATTCTGTTGGGATCGATCGCCGCCGGCAAATAACTTGGGAAGAGAGAGTAGGTAGGTGAAAGAAGATACAGGAATCTGGCCCCTACCTCTGCGTTCCCTCGATATCTCCACTGGATTGTGGCCCGAAGCACATGGCTTGTACTTTCTACTCTGCCACGTCATCCGTCACTACACCAACTAATAAAAAAATGCCATGTCATGTTGACAAGTTCCTCATTACGGTCGTCGAAAGATAAGCCCGAAATGCTTCTAAATGTTTAGAATATAAGCCCACAATATTTTCAAATGTGTACAGGGAGAGAACCTATCGTGGCCCTTTTCCATTTTTTCTGTTCCGTTGCTTTCTTCGCCGGAGAAGATGAAAAACAGAAATGTAATAAACACTTAAAGCCAGCCAAATTTTGAATTTATCTCTGTGAATAATAAGTTTGTACATGCTCTATATTCTGATCACGAGGGGAAATGCAAACTAAAGGGGGAAATAGAGAGAAGAAAAAAATATACTATAAAAGTTATCGGCTCGGTTTAATGTTGCGGCTAGGCACAATGGGATCAGAGACGAGCCGACGAGGGCAAAACTTTAAGAACAGAGCCTAGAGCATAAGCTCAGTCTTACACGGGCTCTTCTCCGGACACGTGGCAAACACGCCGATCTTTCTCTTCTTAACGGGTACCATGTGATACGCACGTGACACCGGCTCCAGCCCTAATGTTAGGTCAAGCTTGATCTCGCCGGAACCCTGTACAGCCGGCGGCGGCGAGAATGCCATGACCTCCGAGATATTGCTCTCCGATTCTTTGCTCTCTCCTTCATGAGCAGCCACGATTTCAGACTGGTGACTCAACGACGACTCGTGACTAGCCTCCCCACCAGCGGATTTTCCCTCTGACTCTGCCGGTTTAGCGACGGCTGCGACCCGCTTAGCCCGGCGAGCTTTCGGCCGTTTCGGATCGGTTGACCCTGTAGCTCCTGCAGCTGCAGCGGCGGAGTTCTCGTCCTTGGAGTTATGTCGAATGTCATACATTTTCAAAGGCGGACCCTGGCCGTTGGTCGCCGCATCTGTCGCGATCTCTGTGATCGGTTCACCTTTCATCACCGCCTCCACGGCGGCTTGGCAAAGCTGCCAATTTCCCGACCATAACAAACCCACCGAACCATAGATCGGGTTCACAATCCTCCCACAAGCCTCGTGCATCAGCGACCGGAAAATCCCTGCAAAATTTCACCCAAAAAATTCCGTTAAACGGCCGTGGTAGTTAAATGACCTATATAAAACGGCACCGTTATTGAACGCAATTGCCGTCAAACGGCGTCGTCTCCACTAACCAGGACGAAGGTGATCGGGGCCGGCGTTGATGAGGTTCATGAGTCCGGCACGGCCGTAGAACTTGGCGAGAAACACGGTTGCGTTTGCTTGCGCTTCAGGCGATTTGATCCAAGCCAAACACGGTCGTATACTACAATCCTCACTACACCCTTTTCGAAGAACTCTGCATCCATTACAGCTCATCCGCATCTTCTTTTTTTGTCTGCTAGATTTCGAGTTTCCCACAGTAAACAACTGATCGAGCACACAGAAAAATATTCGTGTCTGCTTTGTAAGATTTCTGGGAGATTTTGTAGGAAGTGGGGATGGAGATTCACTAATTATATAAGAAAGATAATAGCTTTAAGGGATCGCGTTCGTTGAGAATAAAGGCCCCTGGGTTTTTGGGAGCTCAGATATAAAACCAAGGGAAGAAGAGAGAAGACAAGAAAAGGAGATAAGAAGAGCTGTTTTTCTAAAGACAAGGGCTGTTTTGTCTTCGTTTTTTTTTATATTTCTTTTCCCAGAAACGCCGCGGTTTTTTTTTTCCGGGTTCAAGGTTTTACTTCTTCTGTTTCTTCCCCAAGTTTTATTTCATACCCACTCTCAAACCTCCCACGCGCGTATCCTACACGTGTTACGACATTAAATTATGCTTTCAATTGACGGGTGAATAAATAAAATTAATTTAAAATTAAGTTCAACAATCTGATTCGTTCCAAAACATTTAGGTTTTAATGTGGTTGGATACGATGTGTGGGTATAGATCATGTATTACTTTACTCAACACAGCATCTATGACCAATTCATAAGTTAACAATAATAACAGATACTACCTCCGTTTCAAATTAGTTGTTGTTTTGGGTAAATGCACAAAAATTAAGATATGAACATTTTCTAAGAAAGTATCATTGAAATTATAAATAATAATAATTCAACCAATTATAAATAAAAGATAAAAGATATAATTGGTTACCCAGTGTTCAATAAAGTTACATCTAATTTAATAATATCAGAACAACAAATATATTGAAACACAAAATAAACTTTAAAACAACAATTAATTTGGAATGGAGGGAGTAATTAACTATTTTCCATATGATTTCTCAAGCATGGTTTTGCTTTTAATACTTTTTTAATAAAAAGTTTGTGTAATCATTTGTAAATTTGTGTCTAAAAATACATGTGCTCTTTTATCAGAAAGTGTGATAAAAGGCAGAGGTCAGGCACGTGGGTTTAACGCTCGCGCGTCAAAAAAATTGGTCGAATCGCCACATTTGGGCCAGATGGGATTTGAGTCATTTGAGGAAGTTAGGGCCCACACTTAGCTCCTGGTTTTCGGGAAAAGAATCCGTATACAAAAACTGCTTTGTTATTGTCCGAAAACTAGTGTCTGGTTTCTGGTTTTCAGTTTCCCGGTTTTGATTTTTTCTCCTTGGGACTGTGGGCGGATCTTTGTGTCGCCGACGGTTTTATTCAAAACGTAATTAATATTTGTTTTCCCATTCTTTTCTTTTGTCTCTAATTAACTTTTGTTTAATTCAGACAACCAAAAAATCACCTTTAATGTGATCAACTCTAGTTAAATATATACCAGAAACATTTCAATAGTTCCAAACCTTGCACATTTGAGATAGGTTATGATATGGATTCTGTGATGTGATTTCTGAAACTTATTTAACAGATATCAAGTACATTTATAAATGCAATTAAAGAATAATCCTTTATTCATCTGAAATTGCATAAGAAATAGTTAACATTTTGTAATTATTGACATACTATTAGGTCACCATATGATATAACATTTATACTGATGCATCTGTTTCATACATACATCATCGTGTCTTGTATATATTATCCCTTGCAACCATACGTAATTTTCTTTCGATTGCTTTGGCTGATACTTAATGAGTTTTAAAACAAAACTAATTAATTATAGTCAAAGCCAGATTCCATTTCTTCAATTCGTCCACGAGCTTACAAGTTTTGTTCACGGCACAAAACATTGAAGGAATCTTCATCGTTGAATAGACCGTAACTCGTAAGGTTACGTTACGGATCTTCTTCGCAAGTCAGAGACGGACGACTCTGTATCCGTACGAGAAAAGTGAAGTAGAATCTCTAAAGACTAGAGAGAGACAGAGAGAAGCACTTGTATTCATTGAACTGATCAAAATTACATTTTAGAATCTCCAAAAAAGAAGAAACGTTGCTATACAAAAGAGAACTTAAATTTTTACACAGGCAAGAAAAAAAGAAAAGAAAAGAACAAACACTCCAAATTG
Source organism: Isatis lusitanica (assembly GCA_900406415.1). Classification (NCBI taxonomy): domain Eukaryota; kingdom Viridiplantae; phylum Streptophyta; class Magnoliopsida; order Brassicales; family Brassicaceae; genus Isatis; species Isatis lusitanica. The sequence continues at coordinate 137,818 of OVBB01000018.1, forward strand.
GTTGAATATGTTACAACGAGACTCGAGATAAAGAAGATAACTCATCTTAATTACCGTATATATACACAATATTGATCTCAGAGATAAAGAAAAAATGCGGAAAAAGTCTTAACTGGTGATATCGACTGATCTTTAACCTCCCTTTCCCTCTTCATCTTCAAAAATATAAATATCTGCTTCAAAAAAGAATGGAGTCTTGATTCTGGATTTTATGTACACTTATGCGAATCTCTGTTCCTTCTCCTTTCTTCTTCTTCTAAGCCATGGCAGGTATGCTCGAGTTTTGGCGGTCCCTGTTCAAGCAATCGAATCCTTCTACTCTAACAGCTGCCGGTTTAAGCCCAAACTTCACTCGACCACAACCTCCTCCTTTGACACGAGATGGAGATGGAGATGGAGATGGGAGGAATGGTGAGAGCGAGGGTGAGATAGGGTTGAGTTTCTCGTCTCCGAACCGCGCATCTTGAGCTAACGGGTTTGATGCTCTGCTCGGGGGAGACCCGAGGAAAAATGGAGGTGATGAAGCCACAGCATACAATGCATCTTCCTACAGAGAGAAGAGAATCTTAGTTTTAGATCACAAGCCACAATAATAAGGACAGATCCATTACTGTATCCTTCAAGGATAGACGCAACTACACAGCTTTAAAGAGAAAAAGACAAACCTTTCTACGAATGATGTCCAAAAGATCTGCCCCGGCTTTAGAATCACATACATCAGCTGCTCCTGATTGACTGCAAAAACACGAAACAAAGTAAAATCAGCATTCTGTTTATAAATAAAGAATCAATACGATCTTAGAGGGGAAAAAGATAGAAAAAGGAAGTGACTTTATGATACCTAGAATGAAATCTAAACGGACGAATAACGTTATTGGGGAGAATGGCAACGCGACGAGGCTTGGGACAAACAACAGAGTCGATAGGATCACAAGAGACAGGAACAAATCCTCTGGACTCGTCACGGGACATGAAGGCGTTCTGCTGAAGGTTGCAATGATTCATCTTCGAACCACTTTTATCCGCAGAAGAACGCCTAATCTGTTGCATCAAGTGAAACCAAATTAATTACTTTTAGAAGAAAAGGAAAGAACTTGGAACAAAGTAAATTCCATCAAACGGATAAAAAAATAAAAATTCGGAATTTTACTTTGGTAAGATCGAGACAATTCTCCCTAAATTCGTCTAAGATTTCACCCAGGTCGAATTTGAGGGAAGCGACGAAAACTCGTTGTGGGGGAATAAACAATGGTTCATTTCGGAATTGGGTATATAGAAGATGTTTAGAAACAGAATAAGCCAACGAAAACGTTGACCAGAAGAAACCAATTTCATAGAAAAAATAAAGGGAGAGCAGAGACGTATTGACTGGACTAAATACGGAAAACTTTCATAAGACCAACGAAAAAGAACGAGATAAGAATTTAAGATCCGCTTGCAACAAACCGTTTACAAGGAAAGAGAAGGAAAATGAAAACTATAACTCTGATCTGTCATTTCCGCCATTAACGGAACTTGATAAAGAGGAGAGAGAGAGGAGAGAGAGATAAGTGTACCTTAAGAATTTATGACGGAACAGCGGCGATAAGGGTGAGCGAAAGAGGAGAGACAGAGAGGCTGTGAAACCACTTTTATATGATGAGACTTGAGCAGCGGATATAAAAGGTCTAAAACGATGTCATTTTGACCAAATTATCAAATTTTGCTTATTCTCGTCGCCGTTGTTAATTCCCTTATTATATACAGTATTTTTGGACAAACTTATAGGTACCATAAAACTTACGTGATTGCAACCAATCCATATTTTAGACTTTCAGGTATGGATATATGCAAATATTTGCTAGTATTGGTGGTATTTTAATTGTGAATCATATTCAAACCATAAAAATTTTAGTATATATCATCGCTGACCTCTATTTTGAAAATATTATAATTTATTGTGGGTTTTTATATATAGTTCGTAATGCTTTTCACGTTTTTAAACGCACACGGTTCCGTCAAAGAAATTAATAATCAACAAACTGAAAGCAATCTAAACACTTAGCACTTGGCCATTCCATTATCTTCTAAAAAGGGTTATCGTCTGTCCATCATCAAAATCCAAAATATTTTATATTATTCATGATTGTGACAAACTAATTTTCTAATTGACAAACAAACCAATTCCAGACCATACTGGGCTGGGTCGGAAAAGCTAGATATATAAATGTAATATTAGGCCCATTGGTTACAAAAACATATAAACGGCCCAGTTTGGGTAATAACATCAGGCACGAGCAGATCTAGACCGTCCAAAATAGGGATCTGAGAAGAAACCCATAGTATATAAATCTTTGCTTCTCCAGATTTGTGTCGCCTCTTGAACACGAAGCTCGGAAAGCAAGCCGTAAACCATTTTCACCTTCTAGGGTTCTTCGTCGTTATCAACCGGTACGCTTTAAAGGTTTTCTTTCAATACACGACTCTGCAAATTCATGGGACTGCCTCTACTTATCTGGATGTTTGTCTGAATCTAATTGCGCACTCTGTTTGGAGGAAGATAATGTTAGCTTCAGTGAGGGTTTAATCAACTAGAGTGATCTTCTAAGTGATGTTAGCTTTTGTAACGTATTGAGAAATGTAGCTCATTCTTACTAGCGAGCTAAGCACTTCCCATGAGGCAATGACCTGCTTGCTTCCCTGATTTGCTCATCAGTGTGATAAATTTGTATAACTTGGATTAGTAAATTTTGTGTTTACGTGCTATATAATGTTTCAAGTTTCGAATTTTTGAATTGCATATTGCTCCATAATTTGCTGTGTAACTTACATTTTGTATCAGAGTTACACTTTGTATCAAAACGTTGAGTGGCTTAACTTTTTGTGTTTTTATTGCTATTCTTTTAGAAACTGCCAAGATGTACTCTGCTCAGAACAAGATCCAAAAGGATAAGGGTGTTGCACCCACCGAGATTGAAGAGCAAGTTGCTCAGGTTCTTGCTTCATGTCATTGGTGTCTTGCTTACTTAATCTTGTCGATCTGTGTTTTTTTTTAATCGTGTTGCTCATTGATTAGAATGTCTTTGTTCGCAGGCTTTCTTTGACTTGGAGAACACCAACCAGGAGTTGAAAAGTGACTTGAAGGATCTGTACATCAACCAAGCAGTGTATGTACTCCCTTTTTCTCGGTGGCTGTAAGGATATTTAACTTTGGTTTCTCGACTGAAATATTTTTTCTTTTTTATTTCTTTGCAGTCATATGGACATTTCTGGCGGCCGCAAGGCTGTTGTGATTTATGTTCCATTCAGATTGAGGAAAGCTTTCCGCAAGATTCATCCTCGTCTTGTCAGAGAGCTTGAGAAGAAGTTCAGTGGAAAAGATGTTATCTTTGTTGCCACCAGAAGAATCATGCGTCCCCCAAAGAAGGGCTCAGCTGTCCAGAGACCACGCAACAGAACTCTCACGTCCGTTCATGAAGCCATGCTTGAGGATGTCGCTTACCCTGCTGAGATTGTAGGAAAGAGAACCAGATACCGTGTTGATGGCACTAAGATCATGAAGGTAAATAAGCTAAACAAATTTATTGGTCTTTCAATGCTTCGAGCTCTTATCTAACATGTTTCAATTTTTGCCAGGTCTACCTGGAGGCTAAGGAGAGGAACAACACTGAGTACAAGCTTGAGACAATGATGGGTGTGTACAGGAAACTTACAGGGAGAGATGTTGTTTTCGAGTACCCAGTCATGGAAGCTTGAAGAGATGATGTTTGTTTGATTCTTTTTTTTTGTCGGATAGGGAGTTTTCTTATTCTGTTTTGGAGTAAAAACTCTTTGGAAAAATGATTTTCTTGTTTTATGTTACTTCATCCTTCCTCAACTTTCCAAATGACACTGTTCTGTTCTTCGAGTAGTTTCGGAAGCATTATCTCAAAAAATTTCACATCGAATTTGTCATTTTGGGCACAGAAGTGCATTAACACAGTAAGTATTTAATCATACAATAATTGAGGAAAAGCGTAACTGAAAAATAGCTTGTGTGTATTTCAACTATAGAGAATACAAAAACCTACTGTTCACTCCTGCTCTGTACAGCTTCAAGTCAGATGAAGACTTCAAATGAATCTCAGTATCTGCAGGCACAAACAGAACATCTCCCATCGAAACCTCATCTGCTGAAGCGTCTGTAGACATTCTTCCTTCACCTTGGAGTACAAGCAGAAGAGAAGGGCCTGGAACAGAGGGAAACACCGTTGAGGCTCCACAGGGAAGATCACAGAGATCAACTTCAAACTCCTCGAAAGGCGGGAGGTATCTTGTGATGTATGGTCGAATCCTTGATCCCTTTAGGATTTCAGGAAAGCCCTGAAACTCAGAAATGAGAACTCAGTAACTATGGTGCAAACATTTTTAGGGCCTGGTGTGTACCTTGAGCTTGGTTTTAAGTTAAAAGGTTTACCAGTTTATATGTGAGCATGGAACAAAGTGTTTGAATATCCAGAGGCTTGGAAGTGAGGCCAGCTCGTACAACGTTGTCTGAAGTCGCCATGACCTCAATGCACTCACCGAATAAGTATGCATGGGGCTCATTTGCACCAAGGTATAAGGCTTCACCAGGATTAAGCTTCACATAGTTGAAGAAGAATGCAGATATGACCCCAACATCATCTGGATATTGCTTCTCTAGCTTCAAAACTAGCCGTTCCTTGTCTGTCAGGTGGCGTTCCTGCACAAATCGCGAGGGAATGCTTTAGCCAGTGTCACTTGACAAGAATTTGTAAGAGGAATCAACAAAACAAAAAGAAAAAAACAATTTGAACAACGTAGACGGTAACAGGAAAGTTAGATGGTTGACCTGGCTCTCCATATGCAGACGGCGTTTTAGTTTGAATATGATTTGCTTTGTTGTGTCGGGACCTGCAGACATTAGCAGGGTGAAGATTGTTCGGACAGCAGATTTCACTTTTTCCTCATCATGTTCACTGATGCAGAAGACTTGGTTTGCTTCTTCACTTCCAACAAGTTCTTCAATCTCCGGAATAGCACGAATGACACTCTTAAGCTCCTGCAATATTAGCACAAGAAGAAACTTAATCTTCAGTTCTGAAAAAATAAGTTACCAGTCCTGGAGTTCTGGAAACTAAATAATTTAGATTCGTAGAGATACTCTCCACAATCAATTTCTCGCCAAAATTTTGGTAACGTGTTCATGTTTCTGAAATATATCCAAACAAAAGGATGAACTTATTATTCGAACTATACCGGAATATCACTTCGTCAAATCTAATCTCAAACCTTAAGAGGCTCCTACTTAGAGCAGTAGTCTTTAACCATAATTAGATGGAAAGACCAAACAACATGTGTCGAAATTGGAACGTAAGTGGGCCATTGCAAAGACTCAGCTCTTATATGAAAAAACAAAACCTTTGAGAGCGATAAAAAACAGTGAGAACTGATAAACCTAGCAATAATACCTGAAGAGGTATAAACCCGCAAAGAGCCTCGAATTGAGTATAGGCCAATGCCATTTCTGGTTTGTGATTGTCGTCTTTATAGAGATTGGGATGAGCTTTATGCATTTTCTTTGCCAGATTCTTGTCTGGATGAGCTTGAATCGACAAGGGCCTTGCCACCGACAACACCTAGCAGATTTTACAATGTTTCAAAATCACATTTCTGCAACTCATAACAGTATCTATCTCACGAAAGAAGCAAAATTCAATGCTGAAAATCGTAAAAAGCAGAGATATTAACAATGTACCTTGAACAGAAACGGGAGATCGCAACCCCATTTCTCCAAAACCCTGTCTCCGAGAGATTTAGGGTTTTCGGCAATCCACGACCTAAGGGTCACGCCATTGGAGCCATCAGCATCCTCCAAGTAACTCGGACCGGACTCGTGAGTACCCATCCAAAGCTCAGCGTACGGTCGGGTCGAATCGATCTGGTAATCGAAATTCGCCGCATAAACCCTGTAAACGAGTGAATCCGACCCGATTTTGCCCCAATCGTAATCCTTGACGGAGCATCTCAATCGGCGAAGCCGTCGTCGATCCGCTTCACAACCGCCATTTGCCTTTACGACAGTAGCGATCTCCATTACACCAAAAAATCACGATTACGAATCGAAATCCGTTTCTCGGAGACAGTTTATCCTCAAGTATAAGCTAAGCGCCCATGGCAACGGAAGAAGAAGACTCAGCTTTTATTTCTTTGCGCGTTCCCGAATCGTGGATTTATTTATTTATTTTATAAACAGAGGAAGGTATGATTGCAAAATCAAAAGTCTGGGGTCGCAAAGGGGAATAAAACAGGAATGTAGGGTTGATATGTTTAGCTTGAGAAGGTGGGAAAGTGACAGATGTTTAAAGAAATCACGTGCTTTGCCGACGGATCTAACGTCGTCCGTGCTTCGTGGGCCGTTTGCTAGCTGTCCACGTGGACTGTCACGATGACTCACTCTCACGTCTCAAAAGAAAATGTTAAAAACGTTCTTATTTTTCACGATAATTCCAAATTCAGTCTTTATATCAACAAAAACCGAAAATATATATTCAATAAGGGGATAACCAATCTAGACGATACGTTGATTATCTTTTTATTATTTAAAAATTCTATTTAAGCAAAAAAATCTTCACTTTGACCCAATGTTATGTTTGTTGTAAACGTAAGACATTCAACAGCAAAAAAATAACCAAATCACAATTCTGTCATCTCCTTATAATAGTTGCAAGATAACAGAATTGTACTTTTCACATCGTGTTAGAAGGAAAAAAGCGTGTTTCGTTGAGTGTTACAACTTGCAACTTACAAGTTACAACACAACTCTTTTTAGTTACACTGAAACGATTTTGTACGAGACTTATTTGGGTTTTACAGTTTGGGCCTTAGCCCATTGGATTATCATGGGTCCCACGAATTTTAATTCGTCCCGACCGCGCGTGTGGGCACGTCATGTTTCTGGACTTAATTTTTCTGTTCTTGTCTTCGAGGACCAGTGGCATCTCCAATGGGAATCAATCAAATGACCTCCTACTTCTTTGGTATTTTATATTACCCCTTTCTTTCATCGTTTTGCAGTTTTTACCCAAATATATTTTTATCAAACACCTATATCCGTTCTTTACAACCTTAAACTCTTAATAGTTGATTCAATTTCCAGATTTGGTGCTCCTTTTTAAACTATTACATATCTAATCATAAATTTTATGTATAAGTGATCATTGATTTCATTACTAGTTCCAATCTTGCATAATTAAAAGTATGATAGATTTGAAACCAGTGAAAAAATTGAAAAAATTACCAATAAATAGACTTTATCCAAAACGTGTTGTCGTGCTAGATCTTGAATATCTCATATCTTTTCATGTCAAAAAATATTTCATACTTTTATTCTTCCTTGATTTTCTTAGATACACCTGGTGATGTGGGTTTATGATAGATATATAGAAGTATAAGGTTCAATCTGTAAAGATAAAAAAACATTGGGAAGAAAAACAGCTGTTTCGATAAAATCAAAGTGAGCCAACGATTACAACGAAACTCAGTGTGAGAGATTTGAGATAATGTTTCATTAACTCTCCGTGACTCTGTGTGCCATGCATTAGTACAGTTGACTTGTTCCCATTCAGGAAAAGATAAAGTGTAAAAAAGAAAAAATAGAAAAATCAGTCCGGGCGAATCTTCTCTCTTTTTCCGGCACCGACATCGGTGGATAGCCAATTTATCGGGCGGCGGATTAGAATGGCGGCGGATCATGCGTATCTGATGCAGTTTGTCGAGGAGACCTCGTTTTACAATCGTATTGTTCTGAGTCACCTTCTGCCGTCGAATCTGTGGGGTCCTTTACCGCATTTTTTCCAGACGTGGCTCCGGAATTACCTCGCCGGAACCTTACTCTACTTCATCTCCGGCTTTCTCTGGTGCTTCTACATCTATTACCTCAAACTTAACGTTTATCTCCCAAAAGGTGATTTTTAACTTTTTTTATAACTCCCCTGTGCTGATCTTGATTCATTGTAGTGATCGCTTCGGTGCTGCTATCGTCTGATTGCTTCTTTGTCGAATTTTCAATTTAAGGAAAGGTTTTTCTTTTTTTGTTTTGATTTTTCTCGTAATGTACTTCAATTGGATTGTTCTTGGCGAATGCTGAGTGATGAATGTCATTTTAGTGAGGGTTTTAATCTTATTATGGGGTTGGTAGTTCAAATACTTAGTCATGAAAACAACCTAAATAGCTAATTTTTCAGTATATGTTACTTGGTTACAATACTCTCCACCTTTGGGATTCATACAAGTTCTTGGGCTACCAATGGGAAATTTCAGATCTTTAAAGTTGAATGCTGTACTTTATACTTCACACTAACTCCACATTAAATTGATAGTTGCAGTGATTCTCTACGTTGAGTCTTGACTTCACTCGATATTAGGAATATGTTTTTTTTGCTTGTTCTCTGAAACTTTCTGTGGAGAGGGATATAGCAGAGTTTCTGTAAGAAGATTTGTAGTTGTTCACTTGTAATCTTCTACAACGTCTAGTCCTTTGTCTTGGTCTGAAACCTTTTTTGTGTTTAATCTACTTTGTCATCAGATGCCATTCCTACAAGAAAGGCTATGCTATTGCAAATATATGTAGCAATGAAGGCGATGCCTTGGTACACTCTTCTTCCAACTGTCTCCGAGCATATGATTGAAAGTGGTTGGACCAAATGTTACTCTAGAATAGGCGAATTCAGCTGGCCCCTCTATTTTGTTTCCATCGCTACCTATCTTGTTTTAGTTGAGTTTGGTATTTATTGGATGCACAGAGAGCTTCATGACATTAAGCCTCTTTATAAGTATCTCCATGCGACCCATCATATCTACAACAAGCAGAATACGCTTTCTCCGTTTGCTGGTAAGTGTATTCAATTTCTTATACTTAATCATGTCAAAGATTGGTTGCATTGTTCTTACAAGTAAATTTCATATATGTCAAGCAGACTTACCAGAGTTTAGATCTTTGTTTCTCTTCTGTTTTGGACTAATTGGGAACCTCGAGAAGTCCCTTTTATCTACTTCCATGGATTATATCTTGGTTTATCCAAGAATGTGGCATCTAACTTCCTTACGTTTTGGGTTATCAGGGCTTGCGTTTCACCCACTAGACGGGATACTTCAGGCTGTACCGCATGTGATAGCTCTGTTTATAGTGCCAATTCATTTCACAACCCATTTAGGTCTTTTGTTCATGGAAGCGATATGGACAGCCAACATCCATGACTGCATCCACGGTAACATTTGGCCTGTAATGGGTGCAGGGTACCATACGATACACCACACCACATACAAGCATAACTATGGTCACTATACCATATGGATGGATTGGATGTTTGGCTCTCTTAGGGACCCTCTCTCAGAAGAAGATGACAACAAAGACAGCTCTAAGAAAGCAGAGTGAGAAAGCCCATTTGGGTTATTTGTTTGTTGGTCGTATGTGTTTTGCTTGCTTGTTCAAAGTTTCAACCTTTTTGCTTATTCTTCTTCCTCGTGCGTCTCTGTCAACCTTTCCAATATTTGGTTTAGAAACATTGGCTGCACATTTGCTGTCTTAGTTTAATTCAGGTAAATGTTGAAACAAAGGTTTTGACTTTTCTTCACCACCCAAGTGTTGTGGGCATTGCCAATACTTCAACGTCTATTTGTTTGCAGGAAGAAATTTCAAATCCCAGTTCTGGATGATTTGGTTTTGACTTTGGAGATATGTTTTAAAGGCATTCGTTGATTGTTGAATTTCATTTTCCAGGTCCGGTTCTTGTAGTCTTGTTAACCAGTTCTTCTTAAATCTTAATAATCTCCCAAATTAAACAAAAGACGATGGACTATGACCAGTTTAACCAGTCTGGTCCTATCTGTCCTTATACGGTATAATATGACATATAGGACCAGCATGTGACAGAGTCAACCGGCTAGCGTTGGACCTTCCGTAATGGCTTATGACTTCTTCTTTCTTGTCTAACAAGTCACCAGCATGTGACCATTGATTGAGAACCAGAGAAAGATGATGATAAATGCAATTTAGCCCCTAAAGTTTATACATATTAGTTGCAGATCCTTTCAACAGAACTACTAACCATACGATGGATTTAGTAAAACAGCTTTCTCTGACTCTTTCCTTTAGACTTCAACTCGATAAGAAGGTTTTCTTCCTCAACCTATACTCTAGCGAGTATAAGCGCTTTTTCTTTCATATTTGAAGGGTCCAAAAGGATGGAAAGAATACAATGCATACTTGAAAAAGAATCGAGCAAATCAAACACATACTGAGCAAATACCTAATAATGCAAACGCCAGTGTCTCTTTGCCATTAAATTTTCAAGAACATGTTACAAAACTGAATACTAGTATTAAATTAATCGAATATATCATATTTTTCAGGTATTCAAGGTCCGGATTGGTTTGTTCCATCCAAGTCCATGCTAATCACCACAGGCTGATACAAAGTGAGCAACACTGTAGCGGCAAGCCATTGTTCCAAATGTCTTTGGTAGTGGTATCTTATTTTGAAATTTTGCACTCTTTAATAAACAAAACGGTGGCTTAACAGCTCATGTAATAAAACCATGAGACTATATTTACAAAATAGATTATAACTTGGGGGGTAATGCCCTGTGAATACTAATTAAAAAATGCTGGGAAGAAGGAACTTATATAGCAAGGAACATACATGAGCACAGATAACACAACTCACAAAGCGTCAAAGACTCAAAGCCCCTCGGTCTGGCGATTTCTATGCAGAGATTCTCTCTCTCTCTCGCACTCATAAACGCATTCTCAGAGTTTGACTTTCCCACGGCGGATACATGGCGGTGGATTATGGGTTTCTTGCTCAGTTCGTCGAGGAGACAACGTTTTACAACCGGGTCGTCCTGAGTCACCTTTTGCCGGCGAACCTGTGGGAGCCTTTACCACATTTCCTCCAAACATGGCTCCGGAGTTACCTAGCCGGAACCTTACTTTACTTCATCTCCGGCTTCCTCTGGTGCTTCTACATCTATTACTTTAAACTCAACGTTTACGTCCCCAAAGGTGATTTTATTTTTAATTTCCATTGATGCTTTTGTTGTGATGCCATCGGTTACAGTTACTCCAACATTTGTCTTCAACTTCTGATTTAATTAATGTTAAAGACGTCACAAAACATTCTGAGTTGAGTTTTGTTACTTTTTTCTTTCCTTTACTCTGTCTTAGTTATGAATTTTATGAATGTACAATTTGCACCAGATTCTATTCCTACAAGAAAGGCAATGATACGCCAAATATATGTGTCAATGAAGGCTATGCCTTGGTACACACTTCTTCCAGCTGTCTCTGAGTATATGATCGAGCGTGGTTGGACCAAATGTTACTCTACACTTGACCAGTTCAACTGGTTCCTCTGTTTGATTTACATCGCACTCTACCTTGTATTGGTTGAGTTTGGGATTTATTGGGTTCACAGAGAGCTTCATGACATTAAATTTCTCTACAAGCATCTCCATGCCACCCACCATATCTACAACAAGCAAAACACTCTCTCTCCATTTGCTGGTAAGTCACACTCTCAAGAAGTCTCTCTCTTCGTGTTTGTTTAACTTCATATTAAACGACCGGTCTTCTCTAAACTTAATTGGTACATATATGTAAAGCTCTACTTAACGTTATTGGGTTTATCAGGGTTCGCGTTCCAACCGTTGGACGGGGTACTTCAGGCTGTACCGCACGTGATAGCGCTTTTTATAGTGCCGGTTCATCTCATAACGCATCTGATTCTTTTGTTTTTGGAAGGGATATGGACAACGAGCATCCATGATTGCATTCATGGTAACATCTGGCCTATAATGGGTGCAGGATACCATACCATACACCATACCACATACAAGCATAACTACGGTAACTATACCATTTGGATGGACTGGATGTTTGGCACCCTTAGGGTTCCTTTGGCAGAAGAAGACAACTTCATGGAGAAAGCAAAGTGAGATTCATGTTCAAACGTCTTAATTCATGCATGTGTTGTTCTTCTCGTGAGTCTTAAACCTTTGTAATCACTTTGTTGGGAATTGAAACATGACTGTACAATCACTTTAATGCTAAAAAGCCTAAAATGTTGTGAGTATCTGGAGTATCAGTCTCTTTCAATAACCTTAAATATTTGCAATATGATATTCCAAACTTGGATACAAAATCTAAAATACTTATTAGATTAATTTGGAGGTCTATATAAGGCCTTAAATTTTTAGATTTTGTGTAATGATTTGCGGAGTCAATTTTACAACATTTTTTTTTCTAACGATCAACTAAGATTGTAGGCAAAGTTTTACATCAACCAGCTCTAATTAAAAAAAAAAAAAATAGTAAACCATTTATTCTTTAATGGTAGGTGAGGTTGCTTGAAGATATAACCCTAGCATGATGTAAGAGGCAAAGTTTGTCCTTTTCAGTTCAGGTAAGAAATCCGAAAACAGCAACAGAGAAGAAAAAAAGAAAGAAAAAGAAATTCAAAATTTCAAAAACAAAACAAAGGAAGAAAATTAAAGGCCTAAAATCTTTATATATAATTAGAAAGTGACTTTCCTCACTTTGCACCACATAATGCCACGTGGCGTCTTTATTTTGAGTCTAAGAAAAAATGANCCTATAACCACTGGACCATGTTGTTTTGTTGACAATATTTACCGAAACAAATATCTAAACAATATTATAGTAAAAATGTCTTCAAATTTTTCCTCAATTAATCCTCGAGTAATCTCCGATTTTTCGGTAACTCGCTAAGCCCAGACC